>CM046039.1:84535708-84640053 GCA_025215565.1 Flaveria ramosissima | reverse complement strand
GGACTAACCATACGAATGAAGTCCATTCGCACGAATGGATCATACGATTAGTCCAATCGGAGGCTTAAGTCGAACGAGTGAGTCAGTCGCACGACTGAACTTCAGTCGGACGACTGGAGAAGGGCGACTGACCCAATCGCACGACTGAGTCTCACTCGCACGACTGAAAGGTGCGAATGAACTCAGTCGCACGATTGGATCTAGGGTGGATATAAATAGAGGTGGAGTCGGTCGCAGAGACTCCTCAGTCTCAAATCGCCCCCTAATCGCATATTGTACCGTTACTCTGCCAAAATTTCATTTGCCTTAGCTTTCTTGTTGATTCTGTGATACTAACGTTCGTTCATCATCGTACAGGTACTTTGAAGTTCATTTCCATCAAAATCAGCAAGAATGGAACCCTAATTGATTGTTAAAACTGTGTGAAAGGCGAACCGAGACCTAAAAACCCTAATAACCTATTAAAACTAAGTAATATGTTAAAATTGAGTAAAATAGGTTGTTAGGGAAGAGAAGGCGACACTAAAGAACCGGTTAATTGAGTGATAAGACTTATTCTGCGTAGATTCGATCTTTGGACGACTGAACACATGAGACAGACGACTGGTCGTCCGGATGAACTTCAGTCGCACGACTGAAGGGAACGATTCACTTAATCGCACGACTGAACCATGCGAATGAGACTCAGTCGCACGACTGGTGTAACCGCACAAGAGATCATGCGCATGAGTCCAGTCGCACACTCAGTCGTGCGTATGAGGTCAATCGCACGTCTGAACCTCAATCGCACAATTCAGTCGCACGACTGTCTTCAGTCGTACAACCCCAATCGCATGACAGGCAATTTTATTCAAAGTCTAAGTGTTGCTTTATACTCTTAGCCAACGAAACTAATGTTTATATTATTATGTGTTACAGATGGCGAGTAGATGGAATATGAGCACCAAGCACAACATATGTGCTCACCTGGACTTGACATCCAGGAATGCAGCCGACTTCGCAGGCATTATTACTTTTCTACAGAGATCCCGGATCGCTCACGCTATATCCACTCCCTGCACACCATACAGATCAGTGCAGCAGGCCTTCTGGGAAGGCGCATCTGTAGACAGATCCACCGAGCCTCATTGCATCAGGAGCTCGATTTTTGGTGAGGCTATCACTGTTTCTGAGGAGGATCTGAGGATAGTGCTTCAGTTTGGAGACGATGCTGAGTGTCCCACACGTCTACACCCCTCACGGTCCGTGGATGCTTCATGAGAGCCAAGTACTCTGGGGACATCAATGCGGGGTACTCAACAAGAGTAACCTCTGTCCCCAGTTTAAGTACCTTGCGCACGTGCTGCTGAAGTGTATAGCATCACGGAAGGGAGGTTTTGACGAGCTCTCTGACCAGATCCAGAACGCTTATGCAGCGTTGGTGCTGAACCACCCGTTCAGCTTCTCCAGGATGATATTCAGTTACTTGGTGGAGAACCTCGGGGGGAAGGGGAGGAAGGCTTCTGTATGTACCCTAGATTTCTACAGATGATCATTGATCAGAAGCTTCCCTCCCTGCCGAAGGAGAAGGAGGACGCTGTTATTCTTGAGGTCATGGACGACACGACTCTTGCCGGATGAAGGTATACAGGGGGAAGCAGGTGAAGCCCCCTGTCAGGAGGTTGTTTGGGCATCTGGCCCGGGCTGATTATGTGGCGCCAGCAAAGAGGAAGTGGCGCCACGAGGACAGTGACTCAGATGTGGAGCATATTGCTATACCAGAGACTGACTCTGATGATGATGATAGCGGCGACGCCGGGGATGACATGCCTGCCCCATCTAGAGGCACAGATACAGACGTTATTCCCCCGGGGTCAGCCACTGCCGGAGAGGTCGCAGAGATGGCCGGTTTCCATCAAGAGTTCGTCGCTGGTGATATCGAGGAGGAGGAGTCAGACGAGGAGCCCCTCACCAGGACTGTGGGAAGCAAAGTAGTTCCCACAGACCACGGGCTTAAGGTGGTTGGTGAGCACCCAAGGACTCCTCGGAGAGAGATACTGACCCTAACTACGTTCCAGGGTCAGTTAGCAGAGCTGCAGGGGGAGCATCTACTTCCTCCGGGACTAGGAGGAAGCGGATGGCTCAACCACATGGGTTGAAGAAGAAGAAGCGTCGTTTGACCTTCGTGACTACCACCACAGCCACCACTACCACCACTACTGACATACCACCCATCACCACAGCCACCACAGCCACTACTCTACTACCACATCCACCACTTTACCTACCACCACTGTAGCTATCCCATCCATCACCAGACCATTCACCCCTACTTCACCACCATCAGCTCACCGACCCATATTCACCACGGCCACTGCCACCACCACCACACATCAGGCTGGACCGTCAGCCCAGCCCTCACATGCTCATGGATTCACTCTACCTCACATCGGGGTAGAGGAGCAGCTCTCAGCGCTTAACCGTATGGTGATGCGTCTGCTTGCTGCTGACGAGGAGAAGGCGGCGCAGATCCGCCAGCTGACCGACCTGGCTGCTGCCCAATCTCAGCAACTGGCAGAGCAGGCTCGGGTCATAGACCAGCAGAGAGTTGAGGTGTCCCAACTCCAAGACATACAGGCTCAGTCCGTCAAACGTATTGAGGAGTTGGAGACGACCAACAAGACTATCATGCTGAGGCTGAGGGGTCGAAGGATGAGCCCCTGAAGCTAAAGGAAGGTGACGGGATGATGGAGATGATGATGATGAAGATGAGGATGATGATGAGGAAGATGATGATGATGAGGAGACTGAAGAAGATAGGACAGAAGGACATGATGATGATGACGAGGCAGAAGGAGGGGATGCGGCTGCATCGGCCTCTGCTTCAGGTCAAGAGCGGAGATCCAAACGTCGACAAGACCAGTCATCCACTACTTCTGCTCCTCCGAGCGACACTCCACAGATTCAAGACAAAAGTACTGATTAGACGTTTTATGTATTTATTTATTTTGTACTTGAATCATGTAAATGTAATGAAAAACAAGTGTATTAAATGTTTATATATATTAAGTTAATGTATGTCTGTTTGATTAATTACTAATGATTTATGTGTTGAATGTTTATATCAAACAGATCCAAACTTTCAAAGGGATGAGTTTGACTTTGCTCCCCTTCAAATGGTCAAGACTCAGTTAACCATGATTCTTGACCTACAAGGGATAGTAAGACGGTCTGTGAGTTATACCCCTGAAGAAGGGGAGATAATTCATGACCTGTCTGATGAGCAAATAGCAGAAATGTTCAAACTCAATCCCGATGAAATAGTGAAGGACGCTCCAACAGTTGATTCAACCAGTGATGAGGAACTGAATGATATTGATGAAGTTGAGGTTGAAGACATTACTGCAGAAGAGTATCCTCAGTACGCTGACGCCGAGGGAAATGTGGTCCCCAATCTGGGTGAATCCCTAGTCAGTGATACTTTTGAGGTACTTGACAAGATGGAGCAAGAAGCAGAAAAGACTGAAGGAACAGCCCAAGCCTCCAATGCAGACGTAGATATTCGCAAGGCTGAATGGGCTGCCTGTTTTGAAGAAGTAAGAGCCCAGCGTGCTGCACCAAAGAGAGATGCCTACACCAAGCTCTACAGAGTCAAGAAACACCATAAGGTGTCGGGCAGGATTATCTCTTGGGCTTATTTTGAAGACCTTAACGCTTATGCAGTTAAGAGGGAGCAGGGCATAGAGTACTTCAGGTTCCCACATGATCTGAAGACTCTACCTGGTTTTGAGCTCAACCAGCTGGCTAAACTAAAGCTGCTGTATGCTGACCCGAGAAAGATGTCAGGCTGGTTTGAGGCTGCCCTGAGGAAAGAGTACCACACCAGGGGGTCAACTTCAAACCTCAACAACCTACGAGGTATATCAGACGTTCTGAAGTTGATCCCATAACTGGAAAGCCAAAGATAGTGCTGAAGTGGAGTCCCCCGAGAACAATGTCGAGAATCCCTCTCAGGGAAATGCCACAGGACTTCACTCCCCACTTCAAATGGTGGTACTATGATTGGAGAACCGCTGAAGCTGTCATAGTATTGAATAAAGAGGGACAAATGGATACTATCAGGGTATTCGACCCAATGTGGCTAACCAACTTGTCTGCTAATGATGTCTACACATTATATAAGTGGCCACTATTCTATGACACGCAAGATATTGTACAAGCCCTCCAATTCCAAAATGTCATAAGACTCTGCTTTGCTTTTGAGATACACGCAGGAGTCACTAAAGAGGAGAAGTACAAGAAGTATAAGGAGGTGATGCAGAAGACAAGAGAATAGATAGATCTAGGTCCAAGGGGGAGTTTGTTGATACATGTATGTCCCTAGATCATGATTTGTAATGTAATGAACTTGTCTGTCTGATTATGATGTAATTGTAATCGATTAATGAAATGATATGAATTGGTTGTTACTTGTAATGTTTAATATTTCATTAATGAGTTGTGATTGAATTGATTGGGTTTATGAATGTTTGAATGAGTGCACATTAAGTTATATTAAATAAAACATTTAAACTTAACTTAATGAAGTTCTCATGCGAATGGCCCATGCGAATGGACCACACGCATGAATAACTTCATACGATTGACTCAATCGCACGACTGAACCAGGAGACTGGATCAGTCGTATGATTGACACATAAGATTGACTCAATTGCACGACTGAACACTCAGTCGTGCGGATGAATCAACCGCATGGTTCAATCGCACGACTGAACCATACTTATGGCCCAGTCGCACGATTGAACAATACTAACCTATAAATAGACCCAATTCGTGGGAAAACGTAAGGATTGATCCCATTACGATTCCAGACGTACCCTAGCCGTCCAGAAGCCTCCCAAATCGTTCTCCAAGTTCATAGAACACATCAGATCAGTCCCTAATCGATTTCTGACGTTGATTTCAATTCTTGATTGATTCATCGTGTGTTCTCACTGATTGGATCGCCAATCAAATAGGATTCCGCACTATTTGAGTTGGTTTAACACGCAATCACTCGGTATTTCGTTCAAATACCAGGTCCTAACAGATAACAAGGCAAGGTAACGTTGCTTGGGATTTTAGTAGGCCAATTACATATGCTTTGCTTAACAATATTATATATATATATATATATATATATATATATATATATATATATATATATATATATATATATATATATATATATATATATATATATATATATATATATATACATTATATGTCACACCCTCAAAATCCACGTGCGGGGTTTTACCGCGAGGCGTGTGAACAAACCAGGATCACAGTCAGTAGTTACATAGAACGACTCTATATGCCACAAGTAAAATAAAACAACCAAAGATATAGTTTGAAACAGTGCGGAAGCGTTTTGAATACAACTCAACAAATAAAGTATAAATATGGCAAAACAAGTGCCAACCCAAAATAGTAAACCACAATTATTAAAATGCTAATGTCTTGAAAACCGAGTCTTAATATGCAAGTGAACCGTGGAGTGCTCCTAGAGGCAAGCAGCTTAATGACCTGAGAAAAGCATACTAAAATGTCAACACATAGGTTGGTGAGTTCAAGAGTTTGAGTTCAGTAAACATGTAAACAGTTGTGATATATATAAGCAGTGTATTGCAATAGATAGCTAGTCTATTAACAGCAAATATTAATACATAGTGATTTCGCAATTGAAGCTGACTGTGATAGTTGTTGCCTCCTGTCACGACTTACCATGTCGTGACAATGTTCAATAGGACAAATTGCACCCGGTTGACCTCGAGTCACACAGGTGGGGCTCGTCAGACCCAGTAGTACTACCCAAGTTTCCCCGCTATTTAATATTAACAATTCGAAAGTGTGAGGACTTTCCATGATAAATAACACCATATCAATATTTAACACAACTTAAATATTAAAAGCGTTCATAAAATACCAGTATGCTATCTCCCCCAAAAGAGATTAAATAAAGCGTGGGGCATGAACTCACCTGATGTATGCAAAGAGTACTTAGGGTTTAATTGAGAAACGAGTGGATAGCCAACCTTCAAAGGTTACCTAGATCATGCGAGTACATAAGTACGTGTAAATGAAAGACATGTGAAACCCTAATCATACCAAAACCAAAGACTCAAGCTTCCAAACACATAGACACGTTTGACCTAGTTGACCCGTTTGACCCGTTGGTGACATTATGGGTTATAATTCAAATAAAACCAATAAGCACATATAACATACATGGTTAACATTCAAATAGTATCATACACATGCTACATTATCCCTACATAACCCTTAAGTCTTAGTCATGCTCATAGCATTCAACATACACCATAATCATTACTCACCAAACCCAAACATGATATCCTAGCAACTAATCAACACCAACTTTTATACATGATCACCACAAATCCAAATATCATCCATGATTATCCAAAACATCTCATACAACTAATTCAACATGATTCATCACCTTAGAATTCATCCATGATCATACTAACATGCTCCTAATATCCCAAACATGTTCATATCATCATACATCAAACTTTACACAAATAAAGTTTCCCTTTTGGGAAAGAACATCCCAAAATCTATCAAACATCCTATACATTCATGAATTCACTAATAATATACCAATTCAAGCTCATATCAACAACTATGCATGATCAACAACACCTAAACACCATAATCTAACCATCTTCATAAACAAAAGTTTCTACTTTTGGCAAGCTATGAACTAACAACATGTATTCAAAGATTTCTAGCATTCATAACAACAATCTAGCATCTAATTATCATCATGAACTCATCCATAACATCAATCCATCACTAGATCACTACTTCATGCAAAATAAAGTTACTATTCTTAGTAACCTATGAACAATGCATCAAAATCCCAACTTTCTTGTAAGATCAATGTATTCTAACATTCATACAACCCAATAATCATCAAACATTCATCAAACAACAATCATCCATCCAAAATCATACAAAATTCGAACTAGGGTTTGTCAAGAACCAAAATCCATGATTAAACCACTAATAACATGTAATTCATACATAATCCACGTTAAACAACATGTAAACAATCTAACTAATGAATTAACAACATCAAACAACACCAATTTCGACTCCATGAATGTCAAATCACGAATTAGGGTTCGGCCTATATGAAGAACACACAAAAACGTGAACAAAACTAACCTTTAAACTTGTAATTGCTTGCAATTGATGATTCTTAGGTGTTATATGGATGAAATCGAACCAAATCCACACGAATATGCTTGTTCTTGGCTGGATTTCGCAAGGGAGAGGGTGAGAGGTTGAGATCGCGGCCGAAGGGTGGGGAATTAGGGTTGGGTTGTGTTTTGTTTAGTTAAACTTTGCAAATTGACAACTTAGGCCCTTGTGTTTTGTATTTTATTAAAAGGCACTCTTTTAAACACTTTTAAATGATTTTTAAACTATAATAATAAACATATAACTCATGGTAACAAATTATATGTTTCATCTTTACAAAACACAAACATACGGATTAATACACACGTTTCCACGTTACGCGATTAATTCACAATTAACATATAAAAACATGCAACCATATAAACATAACACAATAATCACATAATCAATTAGATTCACATTAATTTAACATTATTCATTATTAATAGGTCACCAACGTTAAACGACAACTAGTGTGTGTTCACGACACGTGTATGCAAGACTTAACGAAACTAACGGAGTTTGGTAACGGAAATTTACCGGATGTCACATTATCCCCATGTTGAAAGAATTTTCGTCCCGAAAATTGCGTTACATGGTGAGAGTGTTCCATCACTGGTCTACTGCATTGGCACACAGAAATCGAAATCGAGTGAGTTTTGGATGAGTTGTCACATCATCCCCATGTTGAAAGAAATTTCGTCCCGAAATTTAAATCAATACCTTCGTCTGCAGACATCGTCTTCTCGAATAGATGAGGATACTTAAGCTTCATTTGATCTTCCCGTTCCCATGTGAATTCCGGTCCACGTCGCGAATTCCAACGGATTTTGACAATAGGTATCTTGCTCTGCTTAAGTGTTTTCACCTCACGGTCCATCACCTCCACTGGTTCTTCAATAAAACGTAGTTGCTCATCCACTTGAACCTCTTCTAGCGGTACGACCATCGTTTCATCAGTTATGCATTTCTTCAAGTTTGATACGTGAAATACATCATGGATTCCACTTAGCGAATCAGGTAGGGCTAGACGATAGGCCACTGGACCTATTCTTTCCACTATTTCAAATGGTCCAACGTACCTCGGGTTTAGCTTCCCTCGCTTGCCAAACCGAACTACGCCTTTCCATGGTGAAACTTTCAACAAAACCTTGTCACCAACCTGAAACTCTAAAGGTTTCCGTCTCCTGTCAGCATAACTCTTCTGCCTGTCGCGTGCTGCAGCCATACGGTTCCGTATCTGTACGATCTTCTCAGTTGTTTCATGAATCAACTCGGGACCAGTCAGTTGACTATCGCCAATTTCCGCCCAACAAACAGGTGATCTACATTTTCTCCCATACAAAGCCTCGAAAGGTGCTGCTTGTATGCTAGTGTGATAACTGTTGTTATAAGAAAATTCCACCAATGGCAGGTGAACTTCCCAGTTATTCCCGAAATCAATTACACAAGCACGTAGCATATCTTCCAACGTCTGTATGGTACGCTCACTCTGACCATCCGTTTGCGGGTGATAAGCAGTACTCATATCTAATCGTGTTCCCAAAGATTTCTGCAATGATTGCCAGAAGTGTGACGTGAAACGAGCATCACGATCAGAGATAATGGAGATCGGTACACCGTGTCTGGAGACAATCTCCTTGAGGTACAGGCGGGTTAACTTCTCCATCTTGTCAGTTTCCTTTATAGCAAGAAAATGGGCAGATTTTGTCAATCGATCCACAATAACCCATATTGTATCACAACCATTACTAGTCCTAGGCAGCTTGGTAATAAAATCCATGGAGATTTGTTCCCACTTCCACATCGGTATCTCAGGTTGCTGCAATAATCCGGATGGTTTTTGATACTCCACCTTTACCTTCGAGCAGGTCAAGCACTTGCTCACATATGTAGCCACATCCGCTTTCATATTAGCCTTCAGGTCATGATACATTTTATCGGATCCAGGATGTATAGAGTACTTAGATTTGTGTGCCTCACTCATAACCAGGTCTCTCAAATTTCCATAGGCAGGCACCCAAAGTCTATCCATGAAATACCGAATTCCATCTTCCTTCATGACCAGCTGTTTATCCATTCCTCTCAACGACTCAGAACCAATGTTTTCTGCTTTCAAAGCTTCTACCTGTGCCTCCTTAACTTGTTCAGGCAGTTGAGTACTAATAGTGAGCTGTAAAGCTCGCACCCGTCTGGGTTTAGCTGTTTCCTTCCGGCTTAAGGCATCAGCAACCACATTCGCCTTTCCCGGATGGTATTTAATAGCGCAATCATAGTCGTTTAGCAGCTCCACCCAACGTCGTTGCCTCATATTCAATTCCTTTTGCTCAAAGATATGTTGAAGACTCTTGTGATCGGTGTAGATAGTGCACTTGGTACCGTACAAGTAATGTCTCCAAATCTTAAGGCAAAGACTACTGCACCCAACTCTAAGTCATGAGTAGTATAGTTCTTCTCATGAACTTTTAATTGTCTCGAGGCGTAGGCTATCACTTTGTCTCGCTGCATTAAGACACAACCCAAGCCTTGAATGGATGCATCACAATATACCACGAAGTCATCCGTCCCCTCTGGCAATGCTAGTATCGGCGCGGTACATAGCTTCTGCTTTAGCGATTGAAAAGCCGATTCTTGGCTTTCACCCCATTTGTATGTAGTCCCTTTGTGAGTCAAAGCTGTGAGAGGTTGTGCAATCTTAGAGAATCCCTCTATGAATCGCCGATAGTAACCTGCTAATCCCAAGAATTGTCTTATTTCACTCGGCGTTTTAGGTGTGGTCCAATTCTTGATCGCCTCAATTTTGGCAGGATCAACATGTATCCCTTTCTCATTAACAATATGACCTAAGAATTGCACCTCGCGTATCCAAAAGTCACACTTAGAGAATTTGGCGTACAGCTGTTCCCTTTTCAGCAGCTCTAAAATCATCCGCAAATGCTCCTCATGGTCTTCCTTGGTCCTGGAATATATCAGTATATCATCGATAAACACAATGACAAACTGATCGAGGTAGGGTTTGCACACACGGTTCATGAGGTCCATGAACACAGCAGGTGCATTTGTCAACCCAAAAGGCATGACCAAGAACTCATAATGACCGTAGCGGGTACGAAACGCGGTTTTGGAAATATCTTCTTCGCGTACTCTGAGTTGATGATAGCCAGATCTCAAGTCAATCTTCGAATAGTAACTTGATCCCTGAAGTTGATCAAACAAGTCATCGATACGGGGTAGAGGGTATCGGTTCTTGACTGTTACTTTATTTAGCTCCCTATAGTCAATACACATCCGAAACGTGCCATCCTTCTTCTTCACAAACAGGACAGGGGCTCCCCAGGGTGATGTACTAGGGCGAATAAAACCCTTATCTAATAGCTCCTGGAGTTGTGACGACAACTCCTGTAGTTCGTTCGGTGCTAATCGATAAGGTGCTCTAGCAATCGGGGCTGCGCCGGGAGTTAGTTCAATTTGGAATTCCACTTGACGATGAGGTGGTAATCCAGGAAGATCCTCTGGGAACACCTCTGGAAAGTCGCGCACTATGGGAATATCCTCCATTCTTCTTTCCTTCGCCTGCTTATCAGTCACAAGTGCTAGAATAGCCACACGACCCTTTCGTAGTAACTTTTGGGCTTTCATGAACGAGATAATGCCTATTACAGCACCACTTCTATCACCTCGGACCGTCAGAATTGTGTCATCTACAGGAATTCGTATGATCTTTTCATGACATATAACTTCTGCTTGCTTGCTAGAAAGCCAATCCATGCCTATCACAACATCAAAACTCCCCAGAGTAACAGGCATAAGGTCTATAACGAAAGTATGACCAGCAAGCTCTATCTTACAGTCTTTAAGGATATGAGTTACGTGAATCTGTTTACCGTCAGCCAACTCTACGGTGTACTTAGATTCTAGGGCGGAGGGTATATCACTTAAAAGACTACAGAATTTTAAGGACACGAAACTCCTATCAGCTCCAGTATCGAATAGTACCGTAGCAAAGCAACCATTAACAGAGAATCTACCAGTAACAGTTGTAGGATCATTTAGAGCCTCACCTGAGCCAATGACGAAGGCTCTCCCCTTTGCTCCATCCTTATTACCGCCATTACCGTTGCCAGTTCCACCGTTGTTGTTACCATTGTTGTTGTTGTTATTGTTGTTGTTGTTGTGCCCATTTCCATTGTTTCCATTTCCATTTCTCCTTAGTTGCGGGCAATTCCTCTTGTAGTGCCCCTCCTTTCCACATTCAAAACAACCCTTAGGAGTTTCCTGGGGTTGTTGCGTCCTCCTAACCAGTTCGCCACGGCAATCCTTCGCAGCGTGTCCAATTTTACCACATCGCTGACATTTGAAGCTATCACATCGTCCCACGTGATGGTAGTTGCACCGGTTGCACTTCGGGTGTCTTCCACCATAACCACTGGGTCCTTGATTGGTTGCAGTTGTTTGGTTGAAGTTACGATTGTTGTCAAACCTACGTTGCTGTTGGACCGGTTGTTGTTGCTGCTGAGGCTGAGGTTGACTGCCTGAAGATGATGATGCTTTGGTGTTACTATTACCATCCCATTTTCTTTTGTTATCGGGCATGCTTGCCACGGCGCCCCGTTTGGGTAGACGACCCTGTTCCACTGCTTGGTCAGTTAGCTTATGGGCTAACTGAATGGCCTGCTGTATGGTGGCTGGATTAGAAGCAGTTACCATACTCTGTATTTCGGGTACAAGTCCCCGTATGTAGTGCTCGATCCTCTTGTGCATCTCATTTACCATCCCCGGGCATAATGTTGCTAGCTCGTGGGTTCTAGTAGTGTAAGCCTCAATTTCTGAGCCCTGCATTTTCAGTTGCCAGAACTCTATTTCCAACTTTTGCACCTCGTTGCGAGGACAGTACTCCTCGGTCATCATGGTTTTGAACTCGGCCCACGGCAGTCCATTAGCCAACGCTTGCCCCAACATCTGAACTTGGGCATTCCACCAGGATAAGGCGGCACCCTCCAGGGTCCCGGTGGCATATTTCACCTGGTCAGCAGGTGGACAGTTGCACTTGGAGAATACAGACTCCGTCTTCTCGAACCAGCGTACCAGTCCCACAGCGCCTTCAGTGCCGCTGTAGGTATGGGGCTTACAGTCCATGAAGGACTTATAAGTACATACTGGTGGTCCTGCTTTAACACAACAATTATTGATCAGACAACCTATACGGTTATGCAAGATATTCGGTTTAATTTTTCCAATCATTGTTTACCTGCTGGCTGTCCCGCTTGGGCAGCAGCCACTGCTGCCTGGATCAGGGCAGTTAATTCAGCAGGGGTCATATTAACGGCACCAGCGCCATGATCTCCGGCGCCATGGTCTCCGGCGCCACGTCCACGACCGCGCCCACGACCACGTCCACGACCACGTCCACGTGCGTCCATTGTTCACTTTACATCCACAAATACAATAATGAGTAACATCAAACACATTTATCTCATTGAAGTACAGTAAACAATAAAGGAATAATAAATCATCACAACCACAACATTCATAACAAAAATAATAACCAAAGTAAATAAATTGCAAATAAGCCACAATGTATTCATCAATGTCAAAATTTAAGTTTGTCGTTCGTGTGGGAAACAACCCTTCCCACATAGGTTTCAAAGAAAACACTAGGTAGTCCAAGTCATGTAAAAAGAGACAAAAATCAATCAACAATGTCAGATCCATCACTCTCATCCTCCTCCTCTTCAGGTTCCTCCTCTTCTGGTTCCTCCTCCTCCTCAGGTTCTTCCTCCTCAGGTTCCTCTGCAGGTGCAGGAGCCATAGCAACCTGGAGTGCTGCTAGCTGTGCCTCCAAAGCAGCAATCCTGTCATCAACCACAGCATCCCTCTGCTCGCAAGTAGTCACGCGTCCACTGAGGTCTACAATCCCGTCCCTCATTTGGTAGCACCCGTCTAGGGTCTCTCCATGACGCCCATCAAGCTCATCCATCCCATTCCTTAGGTTGTACACCTCGGTCTGTAGTGTACAAACGTCGCTAATGAGTCGCCTGACTCGACGCTGTTCTGTGTCTAATGCTGCCACCAATGCAGCAATCAACTGCTCGTTGGACTGCTCCGTCCGGGGTAGTGAAGGTACTGCTGAATCAGAGCTACCCCTCGTTCTGGGTCTCGGCTCGGGCACGCGTTCCCTATACATGAGGTGGTTGACAAACCTAGGATAAAAGCTCCAGTCCCTTGGGGGGTCACGCTTCATCAACGCGAATGGTTGATCCCAGTCAAACTCCCCTCGAGGATAATCAAAACGAGGCCAGTCAAGTCCATCATCAGGTACAGGTGCAGGAGGTGGGGACTCGGATCGCGCAGGTGATGCAGGTCGCTTTCCAGCAGCTCTTGATGACGATGCCATGCTGCAGATAGTGTGACGTGTATGCCAATGAGTATACAGTAGATGAAAATAAAGTACAGGTAACTAACTAACTGTGTGCGGTTATAGTCTAGTGTGTATGCAACCTAGTTCCCTATAACCAATGGCTCTGATACCAATCTGTCACACCCTCAAAATCCACGTGCGGGGTTTTACCGCGAGGCGTGTGAACAAACCAGGATCACAGTCAGTAGTTACATAGAACGACTCTATATGCCACAAGTAAAATAAAAACAACCAAAGATATAGTTTGAAACAGTGCGGAAGCGTTTTGAATACAACTCAACAAATAAAGTATAAATATGGCAAAACAAGTGCCAACCCAAAATAGTAAACCACAATTATTAAAATGCTAATGTCTTGAAAACCGAGTCTTAGTATGCAAGTGAACCGTGGAGTGCTCCTAGAGGCAAGCAGCTTAATGACCTGAGAAAAGCATACTAAAATGTCAACACATAGGTTGGTGAGTTCAAGAGTTTGAGTTCAGTAAACATGTAAACAGTTGTGATATATATAAGCAGTGTATTGCAATAGATAGCTAGTCTATTAACAGCAAATATTAATACATAGTGATTTCGCAATTGAAGCTGACTGTGATAGTTGTTGCCTCCTGTCACGACTTACCATGTCGTGACAATGTTCAATAGGACAAATTGCACCCGGTTGACCTCGAGTCACACAGGTGGGGCTCGTCAGACCCAGTAGTACTACCCAAGTTTCCCCGCTATTTAATATTAACAATTCGAAAGTGTGAGGACTTTCCATGATAAATAACACCATATCAATATTTAACACAACTTAAATATTAAAAGCGTTCATAAAATACCAGTATGCTATCTCCCCCAAAAGAGATTAAATAAAGCGTGGGGCATGAACTCACCTGATGTATGCAAAGAGTACTTAGGGTTTAATTGAGAAACGAGTGGATAGCCAACCTTCAAAGGTTACCTAGATCATGCGAGTACATAAGTACGTGTAAATGAAAGACATGTGAAACCCTAATCATACCAAAACCAAAGACTCAAGCTTCCAAACACATAGACACGTTTGACCTAGTTGACCCGTTTGACCCGTTGGTGACATTATGGGTTATAATTCAAATAAACCAATAAGCACATATAACATACATGGTTAACATTCAAATAGTATCATACACATGCTACATTATCCCTACATAACCCTTAAGTCTTAGTCATGCTCATAGCATTCAACATACACCATAATCATTACTCACCAAACCCAAACATGATATCCTAGCAACTAATCAACACCAACTTTTATACATGATCACCACAAATCCAAATATCATCCATGATTATCCAAAACATCTCATACAACTAATTCAACATGTTTCATCACCTTAGAATTCATCCATGATCATACTAACATGCTCCTAACGTCCCAAACATGTTCATATCATCATACATCAAACTTTACACAAATAAAGTTTCCCTTTTGGGAAAGAACATCCCAAAATCTATCAAACATCCTATACATTCATGAATTCACTAATAATATACCAATTCAAGCTCATATCAACAACTATGCATGATCAACAACACCTAAACACCATAATCTAACCATCTTCATAAACAAAAGTTTCTACTTTTGGCAAGCTATGAACTAACAACATGTATTCAAAGATTTCTAGCATTCATAACAACAATCTAGCATCTAATTATCATCATGAACTCATCCATAACATCAATCCATCACTAGATCACTACTTCATGCAAAATAAAGTTACTATTCTTAGTAACCTATGAACAATGCATCAAAATCCCAACTTTCTTGTAAGATCAATGTATTCTAACATTCATACAACCCAATAATCATCAAACATTCATCAAACAACAATCATCCATCCAAAATCATACAAAATTCGAACTAGGGTTTGTCAAGAACCAAAATCCATGATTAAACCACTAATAACATGTAATTCATACATAATCCACGTTAAACAACATGTAAACAATCTAACTAATGAATTAACAACATCAAACAACACCAATTTCGACTCCATGAATGTCAAATCACGAATTAGGGTTCGGCCTATATGAAGAACACACAAAAACGTGAACAAAACTAACCTTTAAACTTGTAATTGCTTGCAATTGATGATTCTTAGGTGTTATATGGATGAAATCGAACCAAATCCACACGAATATGCTTGTTCTTGGCTGGATTTCGCAAGGGAGAGGGTGAGAGGTTGAGATCGCGGCCGAAGGGTGGGGAATTAGGGTTGGGTTGTGTTTTGTTTAGTTAAACTTTGCAAATTGACAACTTAGGCCCTTGTGTTTTGTATTTTATTAAAAGGCACTCTTTTAAACACTTTTAAATGATTTTTAAACTATAATAATAAACATATAACTCATGGTAACAAATTATATGTTTCATCTTTACAAAACACAAACATACGGATTAATACACACGTTTCCACGTTACGCGATTAATTCACAATTAACATATAAAAACATGCAACCATATAAACATAACACAATAATCACATAATCAATTAGATTCACATTAATTTAACATTATTCATTATTAATAGGTCACCAACGTTAAACGACAACTAGTGTGTGTTCACGACACGTGTATGCAAGACTTAACGAAACTAACGGAGTTTGGTAACGGAAATTTACCGGATGTCACAATAAGTTAACATGTTTCACCCCAAAGTGTGAAAATAAGCAAAAAGGGGTATGGAAATACTCACGAGATGTATATAAGATGATAATAAGAATAAATCGAGGCTCCAATGACTTCTCTTACAAGTTGCCTAAACGTATATGTTCCAAGATTAAGTTCGGTAATATGATTAATAATGAGACGTGAACTAGGGTTTCAATTGGAATTTGGGGGTTTAAATAGTTAAATAAAATAATGAATCGTTTATGTTTTGGTTCAATAATGCTGGAAACGATCAATTAAATATAAGAATTATAGCGAATGATTCAATAATCAAATTTATTGAATTATCATGATGTGTGAAAAGAAATAATTAATTTATTAATTATTTAAAAATTTGATAAAGGTACTTAATTAAATATTTATTTAGATTAATTTAAATCGTTTTATATAGTTTGAACTTCTAAACGATTTATTGTACACAACTTTTAGTATAAGTACAATATATATATGTTTCACGGGTTTCAAGAGTTTAAGTAATAGTTTAAGGAATAAATCTTTAAACTAATTATCATATAATATAGTTAAAAGAAAAGATAAATACTAATTATTTAAATGATTATTTAAATAACTATTTAAATAATTATTCATTTAACATATTGATTTATAAAATAAAATCATAATTAACCTATAATTAAAGGTAATGAAATAGCTAGATACAACTTAGTGATCCTAACTATTTAAAGTTTATTTTTTATAAAAACAATCTAATTATAACATTTGTTATTAATATTTTATATATATATATATAAAAATTTGTTAAGGTGTTAAAGAAATAATTTACAGAAAAATAATTAGATAACTATTAAAATAATCAAAGTTTATAAACTGGTTTTTATAATTTTTTTGAAAATTTATATAATTTTTTTAAAGGCTGAAAAGCCCTAAAAAATAAGTGAGGTTGCCCGGGTTCGAACCCGGGACCTCTGGGTTAGCATGTGTGTGTCTTGCTAGTGGCCTCAGCCGCGTTACAATTTGGAATTTATTTCTTAAAACCAATACTTCAACAAAACCCCCAAAATCTAAGAACCCTAGTTTCATTTGAATCCAAATTGATCATCCATTCGTCGTTGTTAATCGAATAAACCATAGGGCTTTTACTCCCCATTCTTGAACGAATGTATACATGTATTTAATTACCTGGATTCGTGAGAAATCGATAGACAACGAGTACAAGAACGGTCGCGGCTACATTGCAGTTCGTTCAGGTTGCAATCAGTGATGAAAATGAAATTCGTTCTACAGAAAGTCTCGAATAACTCAAACGATGAAAAGCCCTTTGCCAATTATGGGTTAGAGGGTTCGAAAAGAGGTCTACGGGTGCAATGCAAGTCGCGACGAAGGGTTGATTGAATTGGTTTGTTTGTGTGCTTTCAGGTGGAATTAAGTGTTGCGAACGTTTAGACTTACTTAGATGATTGTTTAGGTTAGTTCAATTAGCTTATAATTGGGATTAAATGGTTGCACGGTTATGGCGTTCAATTTCATCGGTTACACGATGATTCACGTTAGTAACCGGTGATTTAAACACAATTAAATCACACATTTAAGTTCGAATCACACAAAAAACGTTTTGGACCGGTTTTGGGCTTCGAAATCGAGTATTTTGGGCGATTTGGACATTGCCGGAGCATCGCCGGAATACCCGCCGGAAATACGGGCTGGGAGGGGTGGTTTGGGTGTTTCAAAAAAAACTTACACTTTGGTCCCTGATGTTTAAATTGTTTGTTATTTTATGTAAAAACTTGTAAATTAAGTTTTGGAATTTACAAAGTAAACCCTAGACTTATATAAACTAATTTGAATAATAAAACAAATTAATTTGTTATTAATCTTTAAAACTTTATAAACTTGTATACTAATAAAAATTTATAAGTTTATTAGAAGCCATTTTATAACTTAATAAATTTTAAGTAAACTTTTCCATTTAATTATTTATTATAAAATGATTATTAAACTTTATAACCTTATGAAAAAGAATCCATAAATTTTTATAAGTTGTCTAGATGTTTCATAAATAAATAATTTTAATATAAATTGCACATTTAATGCCTTTGATCCATTAATATTATTAAAATAATTTAATAATAGAAGTTCAAAATGGGTTCGGTTTAATAACTTGAAAAATCACGGATGTTACAGGCTCCTCTTCAGATTCCTCTATCCTCCCAGTGGACTTTCCTGAATTCTTCTCACTTTCCTTCCCCTTCTTCTCAGCTTTCTCTCCATCATTGACTGCTTTGATCACCTCGGTCACCACCGAGGGTAAGACATTTTGCATGACATTGTAGACCTCATCAGCGATAGCCTCCTTCATAGTGGGTTTAAGGGTGGCTGATCTCTCCCCCTCCGGGTGACTATGGAGGTCTGACTCCTCATGAACAATATCGGGAGCCTTAGCTTTGCTCCGGTGACACGTGGCTCAGTAGTACGCCCGCCACGAGCACCTCCTCGGGTTACCTTCCCTGATTTTCTACCAGCCATAACTAATTCCTATAAGATTCAAACACCAAAATGGTTATTCAAGATAATTGCTCAGATCATTATAAGTATGGTAAGTCCTAAATTACAGTTGCCAAGTGTGATTAACCACTTACCTTACCCTCCTATCCCAAGAAATCACTATCCTAACACATATTAGTATTCAAATCTACAAGCACATAAAACAAATAGCACACGCACATAATTCAGGTTTTACTTGAAACTTTTACCTGATGGCACGTAGCTACTTGGATTAGCATCCTTCATTCGGTCCCATTTTCAGTTTAAGTTTAGGTTTTGAAAATAATTTACCCAATTCTCTTAAACTTTGGCTTTGATACCAACTTGTAAGGCCCCGTTCCCGGAAAGCATCACAGTTGGTTAATCATAGCATAAAACTAGTTTAATAACAAAACATTGCAGCGGAAATAATTAGACATTCATTTAAAACTTGGAAATCATATCGTACTTATACATTTGTCTTTTAATTGTAAACAAAACATATTACTTGTTTTTAAATTACAATAAATATTTCATAAATAGGTATGCCACCCATAGCTCCCCAAGTAGCTCAGTGTGCCATCCTCAGCATCAGTACTTACCTGCCAACTATTATGCATAAAAGTCAGCTTCGCAGAGTGAGTTCTAGTTTTAAATAATATAAGAAAATATAAACTTTATCCTTCATATAATGACCATGCATACAACATAGTACATAACATTACATGCATCATAATAAGCATGTTCATTATCTTTCATTCTTTCATCATCTTTCGTTATCTTTCACTTTCATCATAAACGAGATTGCACAAAGCAAGAGCTCCATGTTGATTGACAACAAATGTCAATCCCTGTCGGTACACATGAATACGCTAGCTAACCCCCGACAGTTGATCCACACTGCAAGGCACATAGCCCGCTCTTGAATACAGATCCATCATCATACATCAGACTCACATAAATGAAGTCTATCATAGTGGTTGCAAGACTTTACATCATCAAATGGGCTCGGCGGTAACATTCATTAAGTTTAACTTTTCATTAATATCACCTTCCTCTTTAATATATATAATACTTAACTTATTAAGTACACAACATGCCAAGTACTAATCATCATAAAACATAACCGACCCTCTGCGGGACAGCGGGGATTTGAGGGTGGCAGCCCCTGACAGCGGGGTCCTAGGGGTAGCAGCCCCTAGTGGGGTCAAACGGGCAACACCCCTAGCTAGGGCCGGGCTGCCATGTCAGCGCGAAAATTTTTTATATTTTAATATTTACATAGAACATTTACTTATAGAAAAATCGTTCTTCCTGCTAAAACCCCTTAAAATCTTGGTCATTTAAAAACGAATATTTAGTATGCATAATAGCCCCAAAACATGGAAAAACTTATAAATAGGAGATCTAGAACTCACATGGATACCACGAATAACTTCTAAGCTAAGCTTACAAGGCTAGGATCACTCTACACAGCCTGCAGAATAGCTAACACTTAAAGGGGTTAATTTCTGCCTAAATTCGCTGCTAATTTCGCTGCAAGATCAACAATTTCGAAGCTAGATTCGCCAACAGTTTCGCTGCTAGTTTCACCAGCAGTTTCGCTGCTAGTTTCGCTGGCAACTTCGCTGGCAATTTCGCTGCATCTTCGCTACCAGTTTCGCCCAACTTTCGTTGGAAAACCATGTCTGCGAAACTACCTACGAAACTATAGTTTCGCAGGAAGTCCTCATAGTTTCGCTGATTGAATATGCAATTTCGCTAGATGCATATGCAGTTTCGCAGATCGCATAAAAATTACGAACCAGACCGTTTTTAACCCAAAATCATAACTTTTTACGTCCAATCCATGAGGCTAAATCTAAGCTTTATACATGTTTCATACATAAAAATGTGACCTTTATGCGATTCTTTGCAACTTTTCAAAACCCAAAACCCTAGAATCCGGGTTTGATCTACAGAAGGGTTTAGAGGTTGATTCTTACCTGGATTTGTTGCTTCTTTCTTAGGTCTTGATGCTCCAACACCCGGATCTTCAATCTCTTAACCTTGGAAGCTTCAAATCTTGAGTTTCTTCACTTTCTCTCTCTACTTTCTCTCTCTATGAATTTTGGTGGCTAGGGTTGCAATGAGGAAGATGAAGGCTGGTTTGGGTGCTTAAGGGCTGATTATGGGCCTTTAATCCCATAGGCCAGTACCCAATAAGCCTAATTTAGCCCATGACCATTTCTTTACCTTATTAAAATACCCAATAATTAAGCCCATTATCCTTAATGACTCGTTTTGACTTTTCGGGGTGCTGCCGAATCACTCATGTTATGATCTTCTACATCCTAGGTCTTCCCGTTCCATCATCTGGCCAGACATGTTTTATTTAATAAAATAATTTTTATTTAGATTTATTAATATAATAATAATTTTCTGTAATTTAGAAATAGAAGAAAAGTTGATTTAAAAACAGTATGGGGTGCCCAGGGATCGAACCCGGGTCCCTTTTAAAGGGGATGTGGTTGTTAACCAGTTGGGCTAGAGTCCAGATCTGGTTTATTTTGAAATAAATAAATAAATAAAGTTCTAAGAAAAATCCCCAAATTTCTATGAACCCTAGCTTTGATTTCAATCCAATTGAACATCAATTCATGAATATTAATGGAATCAAACTTAGGGCTTTTGTTCCCTAAGTGAAACCGAGTGTGTGTATGTGTTTAATTACCTAGATTGATATGGAATCGATTTTGAAGAGTCGAGAGTAAGGTCGCGGCAG
This sequence comes from Flaveria ramosissima, assembly GCA_025215565.1. Taxonomy (NCBI): domain Eukaryota; kingdom Viridiplantae; phylum Streptophyta; class Magnoliopsida; order Asterales; family Asteraceae; genus Flaveria; species Flaveria ramosissima. The sequence goes on along the minus strand of CM046039.1, from coordinate 84,618,478 downwards.
GGACGAAGATTGAATGTGTGTGTGTGTGTGTTTCAGACGAAATTGAGGGCACACAAAGTTTAATGGAATGGATTATGAGGTTTGCCCTCAATTATATAGTGTGGATTTGGTCTGTTCGTATCAAGCGAGTTAAGGCTTTGATTCGAGAGTTTCAATTCGATTTTGTTGATGGTTACCCTGATTCAATTATAATTATATGTGTGTTTGAATTTGAATTTCTTAATAACGTGTTTCAGGTTGAACAAATCGTTTATTTGATCAAAATTCGAGCTATAACAGATGGAGTTTTGGTTAAAGTTTTGATTTTGGGTTTTATTAATCATAACTGTCTTGATAATGGAATTAATACATGGTTATGGTTTCGAATGATGTTCGTGAATGAGTTGCATCGGTTTAATTAGGTGTTAATTGATCGGTTAGAATGTTTGGCACTCGTTGGAGATTGGCCGGAAATGATGGCCGGAGGTGGAAGGTTAATGACGGGGGAAAAGGTCGATGTTGGGGGGTTGGGTTTAAATAAAATCTGCACTTTTGGTCCCTTAAGTTTACCATGTTAACATTTTATGTAAAACCTTTTAATTTAACTTTTAAAATCTACAATTTAAACCCTAACCTTTTAAAACTCTTATTTAAAAATAACCCAAATTACTTAGAAACATTTTATCACTTTGTAAATTTGTTTAACTTTGAAAATTAATTATTTATTTATAATTTAATAATTAGACTCATAAATAACAAATAAAACTTCATAAATTTGTAAAACTTTATTTAATATATTATAAAATATTTTATAAATAATACAATTATAACAACTTGTTTAAATGATTTGATAAATAATAATTGAATAATAATTCACCATATTGGTTAAATTGCATTTAATTCATTATATAAATAAAAGAATTTTTAATAATGAATTTTCCATTATATGAAAGTTCAAAATGAGTTCGAGTTTGGGTTTATAGTTTGAAAATGGGCAGATGTTACAATTTATGACACAATGATTATTTGAATCTCAATAGAGGGTTTTCGTGACACCCCCGAAAGTCAAAACGATTCGTTTAATAATAATGGGCTTAATTAGGGGATATTTAATAAAAATAAAGGGAGAAAATGGGTCATGGGCAAATTAGCCTTATGGGAAAAGAGAATTAAGTGGTTAAAGGCCCATAATCAACCACCTTAACCACCTAATCAGCCATCATTAATCATGTGTCAATAATTTGGTGTTTAATGGATATAAATGTTTGATTTTACATCATGATTATGGTGGAACAAGTTCAAGTTGTTTGTGTTTTGAATTATAGGTGATTTGAGCTAATGGAGGTTTATTTTGGATGAAAAGAACCAAAACACGCAACTACAAGGGCTGAAGATGTAAATAACAAAAGTTACAAGAAAAGGCACAAATTTAGGTGCACCGACGTATAATACACCAGATTGGGTGTATAATACGTCAGGTGGCGTATTGGCGGCGTATCAGTGGACATATTTGGAAGATATAACAGAAAGTTAGGCGTATTGATACTATTTTGGGCATATGATACGCCCATGTGGGCCTATGATACGCCGGTCCCCAACAAACTTCTGAATTTCGTGGATCTTCATGTTTATTTAAACACATCCAACCCCAAGTCGAAGAACAACTTATCCCAACTAAAAATAGGTGATTTCAAGGAGATTTTAGGTGCTTTAAAGCTTCCTAACATCTTCCCTATCATCATTGATCATCATTATCAAAGAAAGATTGAAGATTTATTGACGATGATGCGTGGCTAGGTTTTCTTGGTTGATTTTGGGAGTACGATTCTTGTCAAGTGAGAGAATTGGTATGTTGGATTAGGTTTTTGTAATGATCATTGAGTGATTGATTAAAGTTCTATGTTTTGATTGATTTAAACAATTTGCTTATAAATAAAGTTGTTTGCTTGATTATTAGTTTTCGGTTTCCTTGCATCGTGAGCTCATTAAGAAAAGTAAACAAAGTGATATAGGTAAATTGGTAACATTATGAACGAACGAATCTTAAAAGCTTGTTCCTTTGTTGTCACTTTTATCAAAAGTTAACATCTTGACGTTACGTTCTTACAAACCCTAACTTGAGAGTATCAATTGTGGATCCTGCGGAATTGGCAACCCAGAAGTAATTGTCTTTCGTTATTTAAGTAAATTTGTTTTAAAGTTTCTTGCTTTATGCAATTGTGATCATTAATTCATTCTAAAGTTTCAATTGTTAGTTATAAAGTTTGTGTCTTTAAGTTAATCGAGTCGTATTCATTAAATACATCCCAATATTCCTTGTGGAGACGACCTTACTCACCCTTACACAATAAAGGTAGCTAAGACTGATATAATAACTTGTTTTTGATCGAATCTCGACAACCAGATCAATTATCTCGTTCATTTGCAACCCTAGCCACCAACTACTAGAGAGAGAGAGTTGAGAGAGAAGTGAAGAAAACTCAAGAATTGGAGCTTCACTGGTTAAGGGATCGAAGACCTGAGTGTTAGAGCATCTAACCATGAAAAAGTAGCAAGAAATATAGGTAAGAATCAACCCTTAAACGTCTCTGTAGATCAAACCCGAATTCCAGGGTTTTGAGTTTGTAAAAAGTTGCAAAAAATCACAAAAAGCTCACATTTTTACGTATGAAATTTTTTAAAAAGTTTAGATATAGCTTAATGGATGAAAAACTAAGGATTTGGACATAAAAAGTTGCGATTTTGGGTTAAAAACAGGCTGGTTCATCATTTTGATACGTTCTGCGAAATTGTCTGTGCATCCTGCGAAACTGTGGTTTCATACTGCAAAAGTGTGAGTTCGCCCTGCGAAACTATAGTTTCGCTTGTAATCTCGCAACCATGGAATTCCAACAAAAGTTGGGCGAAACTAGCAGCGAAACTGCCATGCGAAACTGGCAGCGAAACTGCGTGCGAAAGTACTGCCGAAACTAGGTAGAAAGTAACCCATTTAAGTGTTAACTTATATGCAGGCCGTGTACCACTATCCTAGATTAGAAAGCTTAGACTAAAGGCTACTCACTGTAACCAGGTGAGTTATAGATCCCTTTATTTACAAGTTTTTTTTGGGGCTGTTATGCATACTAAATATACATTTTTAATGGTAAAGATCTCAAGAGGTTTTAACAGGAAGATAGAACTTTCTATAACAAATTGTGCAATATAAATGCTTCAAAATAAAATTTTTTGGTACGAGCCAGGGGCGTTGGCCCTTGGAGACCACTAGGGGCATAAGCCCCTAGAACCTCGCTGTCACGGGCTGTCGCCCCCGAAGCCCCGCTGTCCTGCAAAGGGTTGGGTATGTTTTTATGGTGAATTGTACTTGGTATGTTGTGAACTTAATAAGTAAAGTATTGTATATTAAAGTAGAAGATAATATTAATGAAAAGTGGAACATAATTAATGTTACCCTGGGCCCGTATGATGATGAAAAGTCTTGCAAACACTATGAGAGACTTCACTTATGTGAGTCTGATGTATGATGATGGATCTGTATTCATGAGCATGCTATGTGCCTTGCAGTGTTGTCACACCCTCAAAATCCATATGCGTAGTTTTACCGCGAGGCGTGTGAACAAACCAGGATCACAGTCAATAGTTACACAGAACGACTCTATACGCCACATTTAAGATAAAACCAACCAGAGTTCAAACTTTAAAACCATGCGGAAGCATTTTGTAAGTAAAGAAACCCAAAGTATATAAATGCATAATATGGCAAAACACGCGCCAACCCAAACTAGTAAACATGAATAAATAAAAACCAACAAAGATGTCTTTAAAATAAAGTCTTAATATGGATGATGAACCCGTGCAGTGCTCCTAATAGCAAGAGAAGTTAACGACCTGAGAATAGCATACTAAAAATGTCAACACAACGGTTGGTGAGTTCAAGAGTTGGCGTTCAAATATAAACAATTTAACAGTTGTGATATATAAGCAGTGTATTGTAAGAGATAGCTAGTCTATTAACAATAAATATTAATTCATAGTGATTTCGCAATTGAAGCTGACTGTGATAAGTTGTTGCCTCCTGTCACGACTTACCAGGTCGTGACAATGTTCAATAGGACAAATTGCACCCGGTTGACCTCGAGTCACACAAGTGGGGCTCGTCAGACCCAGTAGTACTACCCAAGTTTCCCCGCTATTCAATATTAACAATTCAAAAGTGTGAGGACTTGTCCAGAGTAAACAGCACTATATTAATATTATACACATCTTAAATATTTATAAAGCGTTTGTAAATTACCAGTATGCTATCTCCCCTAAAAGAGATTAAGTAAAGAGTGGGGCATGAACTCACCTGATATGCGTAACAACTACTTAGGGTTTACTTGGAAGAAAGAGTGGATAGACAACCTTCAGAGGTTACCTAGATCATGTAAGTACATAAGTATGTGTACAACAGAGAACATGTGGAACCCTAAGCACACCACAACCAAAGACTCAAGGTTTCAGAAAACAGACACGTTTGACTCAGTTGACCCGTTTGACCCGTTGGTGACATCATGAGTTATAATTCAATTAAGCAAACGTGAACATATAACATACATGGTTAACATTCAAAAGGATCACATGATGTGCTACATTACCCAATGCATAACTTAGATCATCATACCACTAAATATCATACTAGTCATGCAAATCTAAAACATTAACATGCCCACCAGTTATAACATAACTAACACGCCACACAAAGATCAAATCATGCACTACATGCCATGTGAAGACACTCACGACTTCACATCCTAAACCCTTTCAATCCTACTAAGTCGGGGCCTCAGATTCGCACGCGTGTATGATGATCACAATCATATTCATTAACCATGTTCATTGCATTCAACATACACCACAATAATTAATTTCCAGTCCCAAACATGATGTCTTAATTACTAATCAACCATAAACATCATACATGATCATCAAAGTTCATACATCACACATGATCATCCGAGCATTCCATACAACTAAATTAACATATTCTATCACATTAGAAATCATCCATGAACATACTAACATGCTCCTAATATCCCAAACATGCTCAAACTATCATCTTTCAAACTTTGTGCAAATAAAGTTTCCCTTTTCGGAAAGCACATCCCAAAATCTATCAAACACCCAATGTATTCATGAATTCATTAATAATACACCAATTCAAGCTCATAACAACATCTAGGCATGATCAACAATACGTAATCATCATAATCCATCAATCATTATGAACAAAAGTTTCCACTTTTGGCAAGGTATGAACTAGACTATGTAACACCCGGAAATTTCCGTTGAAGCCGACGAAAGAAGAAAAAGAAATAAAGCCCAAAGTCGAGGGACCAAACTCGCCAACGAGAGAAACTTGATGAGTGGGAGTATAAAAGGGGGGAGACACCCCAACCCTTCTCATTTTCAGCCATCAAGAAGAGAAGAGAGAAAGAAGAGAAAAGAGAAGAAGTGTTGACCCGGGTTGGTTCGAGTAGCCAAAATCGACGTGGAGCGAGTCAAATCGAAGCTCTACTTGACGGGATCGTTAAGGTGAGTTCTAAGACCCCTCTTTTACACGTTTTCAACTGATTTTGGGGCTGGAATACATCTGAAAACCTATTTTTGAGTTTTTGGGTGAAGACCCGTTTTGATGTATGTATGTATGTGTATGATGCGTTTGAGGCTCGATTTCTTGCTTGGTTATGTTGTATGAGGTCGTGGTATGTTTCCCTAAGGTTTAGAATGGTTGATTTGAGCTTAAAAGAGGTTTGGAAGGGGTTGGAGGCCGAAACCCGCGGCTGCAGTCGAGCAAACTGCATTATGCACCAGCTAGGGCTAGGCGACCGACTGGAGGGCGATTGAAGGCCATTGGCCAATTGGAGTGCGACTGAGGTCCATGCGCGCGTTTGCCATGCGACTGAGGTCCATACGCATGATGGTCATGCGACTGAAGTTCATGTGCTTGGGAGTCATGCGATTGAGAGGCCATGCGACTGAGGTTCATTCGCACGAAGGTTATGCGACTGAAGTCCATGCGTCTGGAGGCCAACCGACTGAGGTTCATTCGTATGAAGGGTATGCGACTGAAGCCCATATGCCTGAAGTCATGCGACTGAACGCCATACGTGTGAAAGTTATGCGACTGAGAGTCCATTCGCATAGATGTTCATTCGCCCATAGTTCATTCGCATAGGGTCCATTCGCATAGACGCCCATTCGCCTAAGTGTTCAGAAATGATAGCCGAGATGAAATTCCTCGACGATGTGAAGGGCATGGACGGTATAAGGTGACACAGGATGATGAGCTCATGATGAGGATGATGATGGAGATGATAATGATATGTATGATGTTACGTGTTATGTTAGGCACGACGGTGCGTGTGATGCATAGTATGTATGATGTGCGTGATGTGATGTATGATTGATGCGTATGTATGATGATGCTGTATGTTTATGTTTATGTTATGTTCCTTATTTTGTATAATTATCTTTCTATGGCTTTGCGTTGAACGTTAATGAATGAAATGAAAGTATTATGTAACGTAAAGTGGAAGATAAAGAAAAGAGGAACGTAATGAATGAATGCATGCATTAATGAATGAAATCGCGTGAGGCTGGTAAGTGAAGCGTAGTGAAGTGCACAGCTCTAAATGCCTTAAGCTCAACCGTGTGAGGTTCAGCTATCCTATAGTGTGCACGCAAGGGTTCCAGTCTTTGTGGCTGACCTTCGATGTAGTACCCATGTTGATGGTGGTGATGTACCCATGTTGATGGGGGTGATGTACCCATTTCGGTGGGGGTGTAGTACCCATGTTGATGGGGGTGATGTACCCATTTCGATGGGGGTGATGTACCCATTTCGATGGGGGTGAAATATGTGATGGTTACCCGGGTTACGCATAACTTCGGGGGTGTGGCATAAAGCCAAGCATGTACATGAGGTGAGCAACCCTGCTGTTGCAACAGACTCTTATAGCGTGTAATCGTGGAGATTGCTAATGAGGTGAGCGACTTTGTGTTGTAACAGACTCGGATGGAGTTCAATCCCTGTGATTGACTCATATGGGATCTTTGTCGCGTATCCTGGTGTTGTGTCAGTCTCCGGACATGAGTCGGGGGCTTGTGAGCAGGTCCCGGCACAACATCAGCTTTCGAGCATGAGTCGGGGATATTGTATGGGACAAGATTCGAGTAATAAAGAGGAATGAGCAAAGTGATGAATAAAAGAATGAATGTATGAAATGAACGTTAACGAATTATCCTAATAATGTACGAAATGGGATCCATGTCATTCGACCTCAGTAATCGTGGCTGTGTGCCATGAAGAGGGTAAAGCCTGACAGGATCTAGAATGAAGTGAAAGATAATGATGTATGATAAATGATGAATGTAACGAACGTGATGACGAAGATAATAATGATATTATCTGTATGTACGTATGTTGTGTGAACGCATGTATGTAACGAATGTTTTTATAAAGAAAAGTAAAGAACGGTTTTACGAAAGAAAAGTAAGTTTTATTATAAAACTAGAACTCACTCAGAAACGCTGACTTTGATGTGTTTCCAGTTGGCATGTATGTTGCTGAGGATGGAACGGGGCGGCTACTCAGCGTATTTTGGATGGCATCTTTATGTTTAATGCTTTTGTAATAAATGTAACGTGATATTTTTAAGGGAACGATTGTACTATTGTGCAAAAGTATTTTGATGGAATGAAATTGTGTTTTAATGTTTCCGCTGCAATGATTTATGAAAGTAAAAATGTAATTATATGTTTTATGTGCGATGAATGACCAACTGTAAGCGTCCCGGGAACGGGGCCTTACAAGTTGGTATCAGATCCAAAGTTTAAGTGAAATGGGTAAATTTTCAAAATAAACCTAATCTTAAACTGAGAATGGGACGGAAAGGGAATGGGATGCCAATATGATTAGCTGCGTGCCATCAGGTATTTTTGTAAAGTTAACCGGTATTACGTGCGCATGTTATGTGGTTTATGTGTTGCTGGTAGATTTAGATACTGATGTAGTCAGGACAGGTAATGCTTGGAGTATGAAGAGTAAAGTAAGTGGCTAATCACAACTGGCCACTGTAATTAGGGACTTACTATACTTGACATAAACTGAGTTGTTCCTTGAATGACCGTGTTAGTGTTTGAATCTTTCAGTGTGTTTAGAGAATGGCTGGTGGAAGATCTTCGAAAGCTTCTCGTGGTGGAGGTGGTGGTGGGCGTGGTGCTGAACCACGAGTCACAAGAGGAAGGTCAAGGGCCGAAAGGTAAGTTCATGAAGAACCTGAGACCCCTCATCCTGAGGGCGGTGATGAGAATGCTAATCAGAGGGCCTCGATGAGAGAGGCGGTCGTGGAGGAAGTGCATCAGGTCTTGCACACAATCCTACCGTCTGTAGTGGCCGAAGTGATAAGGACTGTTAGAGATGAGGAGAGGAAAGAAAGAGGTAGACCTTCAAGCGAAAGGAGACAACCCGAGACTGAAACGGTTCTCTCCGATGATGAAGAGGAAGAAGAAGAGGAAGAGCCTGCGCCGGATTTGGCACGAGGCTGTAACTATGGGGATTTTCAGCGATGCAAGCCCCCTACTTTTGATGGTAATGGCACTGCTGCTGCTGCTCACCGACGGGTGAGAGAAATGGAAGCCGTTTTAAACATCAGCGAGTGCCGAGAAGATCAGAAAGTCAAATTTGCTACCCACTCTTTCATGGACTCAGCTTTATGCTGGTGGGACAACATAGTCCAAGTTGAGGGAAGCAGGGCTATCGGAAGGATGAGATGGTTAGAGTTGAAGAGGCTGGTGATTGAGGAGTTTTGTCCTCACCGTGAGACGGATAAAGTTGAAAGAGAGTTCCTGATGCTGGAAGCGGGAACAATGACGCATCAGCAATACACTACCAAGTTTAATGAAATGGCGCGGCTGGTGCCGGATCAGGTGACACCCCTCTCACGAAAGATCAAGAGGTATATCCATGGCCTGCCAGCGGACATTCGTAGGCACATGATTGCTTCCCGACCGAGCACATTTAGGTCGGCGGTAGATTTAGCGGGAAGATTGTACGATGAAAAATTGATGGTGGTGACAGAAGGTAGCAAGAAAGGAGCTGGTAATCGGGATTGGAACGGGAAGCGATTGGGACGCGACGGAGCCGCTCCATGTAACAAAGGTGCACAGGTGGATGACCAGCGTGTTGTCATAAATGAAGTGGGTTCGGAAAGGTGTGACAAGTGTGGACACAGGCACCCCGGGGAATGTAGATTGGGGACTAATGCCTGCTTTCGTTGTGGAAGGACCGGACATGTAGCGAAGAACTGTGGTATGGGGAGGTGTTATTCTTGTGGTGAGGAAGGTCATAAGAGCAGGGACTGTAAGAAGCAAAGGGCTGAAGGTTCGGGAGTGAAGAAGATCGGAGGAAGCTAGGACGGACTTCGACGTTGTGTCAGGTATGTTCCTAGTAAATAGATCCTTAGCTTGCGTTATTTAATGCTGGCGTTAGTAAAAGTTTTATTCCTACTGCTTTCTATGCTAAATTGCCTGTTAGAAGTAAGAATATAGATACGCCATCCGATATAACCCTAAGAGTGGATTGTTTGGCGGACTACGGAGCGAACACTATGTGTTGCAAAAAGATGATACGGTTGATAGCGCCTGAGGGGATCATGGTGATGGCTTAAGGTGATTGAGTCACGACGATTCCGAATGTGATTTCGATGACAGTGGCGGGAAGGTGCATGAAGCGCGATATGGTGGAGTACGAGATTAAATGCATTACTTGTTTACAAGTGAAGGCCGAGCACCAAATGCCGTATAGAAAGTAATGAGGTAATCGAGGCCACGATCGAGAATCTCGAAAGGATTAAAGCAGTGATGAAGCTAGCCAAAGGTAGATAAGAAGTCGTGTGTGGATGAACGACGTAGACCGATTGAACTCCAGGTGGGAGACTGGAAAAGAGATGAGACAGAATTGCTTGCGACGGTTTAAGGAATAACAGGTTTCGGGGACGAAACCTATATAAGGGGGTGGACTTGTAACACCCGGAAATTTCCGTTGAAGCCGACGAAAGAAGAAAAAGAAATAAAGTCCAAAGTCGAGGGACCAAACTCGCCAACGAGAGAAACTTGATGAGTGGGAGTATAAAAGGGGGGAGACACCCCAACCTTTCTCATTTTCAGCCATCAAGAAGAGAAGAGAGAAAGAAGAGAAAAGAGAAGAAGTGTTGACCCGGGTTGGTTCGAGTAGCCAAAATCGACGTGGAGCGAGTCAAATCGAAGCTCTACTTGACGGGATCGTTAAGGTGAGTTCTAGGACCCCTCTTTTACACGTTTTCAACTGATTTTGGGGCTGGAACACATCTAAAAACCTATTTTTGAGTTTTTGGGTGAAGACCCGTTTTTATGTATGTATGTATGTGTATGATGCGTTTGAGGCTCGATTTCTTGCTTGGTTATGCTTGTATGAGGTCGTGGTATGTTTCCCTAAGGTTTAGAATGGTTGATTTGAGCTTAAAAGAGGTTTGGAAGGGATTGGAGGCCGAAACCCGCGGCTGCAGTCGAGCAAACTGCATTCTGCACCAGCTAGGGCTAGGCGACCGACTGGAGGGAGATTGAAGGCCATTCGGCCGATTGGAGTGCGACTGAGGTCCATGCGCACATTTCCCATACGACTGAGGTCCATACGCATGATGGTCATGCGACTGAAGTTCATGTGCTTGGGAGTCATGCGATTGAGAGGCCATGCGACTGAGGTTCATTCGCACGAAGGTTATGCGACTGAAGTCCATGCGCCTGGAGGCCATGCGACTGAGGTTCATTCGCACGAAGGGTATGCGACTGAAGCCTATACGCCTGAAGTCATGCAACTGAAAGCCATACGCATGAAAGTTATGCGACTGAGAGTCCATTCGCATAGATGTTCATTCGCCCATAGTTCATTCGCATAGGGTCCATTCGCATAGACGCCCATTCGCCTAAGTGTTCAAAAATGATAGCCGAGATGAAATTCCTCGACGATGTGAAGGGCATAGACGGTATAAGGTGACACAGGATGATGAGCTCATGATGAGGATGATGATGGAGATGATAATGATATGTATGATGTTACGTGTTATGTTAGGCACGACGGTGCGTGTGATGCATAGTATGTATGATGTGCGTGATGTGATGTATGATTGATGCGCATATATGATGATGCTATATGTTTATGTTTATGTTATGTTCCTTATTTTGTATAATTATCTTTCTATGGCTTTGCGTTGAACGTTAATGAATGAAATGAAAGTATTATGTTACGTAAAGTGGAAGATAAAGAAAAGAGGAACGTAATGAATGAATGCATGCATTAATGAATGAAATCGCGTGAGGCTGGTAAGTGAAGCGTAGTGAAGTGCACGGCTCTAAATGCCTTAAGCTCAACCGTGTGAGGTTCAGCTATCCTATAGTGTGCACGCAAGGGTTCCAGGTTTTGTGGCTGACCTTCGATGTAGTACCCATGTTGATGGGGGTGATGTACCCATGTTGATGGGGTGATGTACCCATTTCGGTGGGGGTGTAGTACCCATGATGATGGGGGTGATGTACCCATTTCGATGGGGGTGATGTACCCATTTTGATGGGGGTGAAATAGGTGATGGTTACCCGGGTTACGCATAACTTCGGGGGTGTGGCATAAAGCCAAGCATGTACATGAGGTGAGCAACCCTGCTGTTGCAACAGACTCGTATAGCGTGCAATCATGGAGATTGCTAATGAGGTGAGCGACTTTGTGTTGCAACAGACTCGGATGGAGTTCAATCCCTGTGATTGACTCATATGGGATCTTTGTCGCGTATCCCGGTGTTGTGTCAGTCTCCGGACATAAGTCGGGGGCTTGTGAGCAGGTCCCGACACAACATCAGCTTTCGAGCATGAGTCGGGGATATTGCATGGGACAAGATTCGAGTAATAAAGAGGAATGAGCAAAGTGATGAATGAAAGAATGAATGTATGAAATGAACGTTAACGAATTATCCTAATAATGTACGAAATGGGATCCTTGTCATTCGACCTCAGTAATCGTGGCTGTGTGCCATGAAGAGGGTAAAGCCTGACAGGATCTAGAATGAAGTGAAAGATAATGATGTATGATAAATGATGAATGTAACGAACGTGATGACGAAGATAATAATGATATTATCTGTATGTACGTATGTTGTGTGAACGCATGTATGTAACGAATGTTTTTATAAAGAAAGTAAAGAACGGTTTTATGAAAGAAAAGTAAGTTTTATTATAAAACTAGAACTCACTCAGCAACGCTGACTTTGATGTGTTTCCAGTTGGCAGGTATGTTGCTGAGGATGGCACGGGGCGGCTACTCAGCGTATTTTGGATGGCATCTTTATGTTTAATGCTTTTGTAATAAATGTAACGTGATATTTTTAAGGGAACGATTGTACTATTGTGCAAAAGTATTTTGATGGAATGAAATTATGTTTTAATGTTTCCGCTGCAACGATTTATGAAAGTAAAAATGTAATTATATGTTTTATGTGCGATGAATGACCAACTGTAAGCGTCCCGGGAACGGGGCCTTACAGACTACATCATACATAGATTTCTTGCACCAAAATCATTATCTAATACTCATGAACCATTATAAAGCACATTACATCACCAACTCTTTGCAATTCATTAACATTCAACATCAAAAGTTTCTACTTTTGGCAAACTATAAGCTACAACTTTCATTCCAAGGTTTCTAGCATTCATATCAACAATCTAGCACCTAATCATCATCATTAACACATCAACAACATCAATTCATGATCAAATCACCCTTTCATGCAAAATAAAGTTACTATTATTAGTAACCAATGAACACAACCTTCAATTTATCAATTTCTTGCAAGATCAATGAAATCTAGCATCCATACAACCTACTAATCATCATACAATCATCATACAATCATCAATCTCACATAATCACATCAATTTCGAATTAGGGTTTATCTTGAATCAAAGTTGATGATCAATTCATCAAAAACGTATCATTCTTGCATAATCAACGTTAAACAACATGTATACTATCTAACTAACATACTAACATCAACAAATAACCAATAATTCAACATCATCATCACCCATTCGAACCTAGGGCTTCGGCCAACATGGAAAGCCCACAAAAACATCAAAACTAACCTTAATTCTTGCAAAGGAACACGATTTGATGTTGCTAACTTGTTGTATGGCCTTAAATCGAACCAAAATCGCAGCCAACACCTTGTTCTTGGCTGATTTCGAAGTGGAGAGGGGTAGAAGATGGGGTTTCGGCCGATGGGGGGTTCTAGGGTTGGGTTTTTTGTTTTAATTAACTTAATTATCCCTAATTACCCTTTTAACCCTTATAATTTGTATTTTATAAAGTTTAAGCTTTTAAACTCTTTGTAAAGTGTTTTTAACTTAATAATATAAAGATATAAACTAATGATAACAATTATATATTTTATCTTTATAAAAACACAAGACATACGAATTAATACGCACGTTTCCAAGTTACGCGATTAATTTCCTAATTAGTATTTAAAAACACGCAAACACATAAGCATAATACAATAATCACATTATTGATTAGATTATTACTAGTTTGTCATTATTAATTATTTTAAAGTCACCAACGTTAAAGGACAACTAGTGTGTGCTCAAGACACGTGTATGCAAGACGTAACGGAACTAACTGAGTTTGGTAACGGAAAATTACCGGATGTCACAAGTGTGGATCAACTGTCGGGGGGTTAGCTACCGCGTTTATCTGTACCGACATGGATCGACATTCGTTGTCGATCAACAGGGGGCTCTTGTTGTGTGTAATCTCGTTTATGATGAAGTGAAAGATAATGAAAGAATGAAAGAATATAAGATAATAAACATGCTTATTAAAATGCAAGAAATGTTATGTATTATGATGTATGCGTGGTGATTATAAAAAGGATTAGGTTTATATTTTCTTATATTACTTAAAACTAGAACTCACTCAGCAAAGCTGACTTTTATGCATAATAATTGGCAGGTAAAGGTTGATGCGGGGGATGGCACGGAGATAGAATCTACTTGGCGTGTGATGAATGGCATCCATGTTTATGAAATCTTTTATTTTAATTTAAAACCAAGTAAAATGTTTTCATTCTATTTAGGAGACAAATGTATGATTACAATATGATCTACAAGTTTTAAGTGAATGTTTATTTAATTCCGCTGCAATGTTTTGTTTATAAAGTGATTTCATACTATGATTAACCAACTGTGAGGCTTTCTGGGAACGGGGTCTTACAGTTTCCCTGCATAAAAGGCCCATTGTGTGCCGGAGATTCCCCAAATAGTACTATCCATAAATCACACGGCTTCTAATAGAGTTAATGATTATGCTCCGTTCAGGGACAAGAGTAGGTAGTAGTGCACCAGAAAATAATAATCAACAAGTATGTATTTCACCCCAAAAGTTTTAAAGAAAAAGGGGGGTTCATTAGACTCACATGTGGGTTCATCACAAGGTTAACATGAAAAGCTAGGATGTTACCGACCAGGAGGGTTCCTAAGTTTATATCATATGAATTAGTACTTCATTAAGTGGTCAATTAAGCTCAACCCTCGTGTTTTGGATTTGCCTTAATTGGCTTGATGATTTCTATTACACATGTGTAATCTTCTTTTAAGTCTTTAAGTTTTGTGTTCATATCTCAAGTTTTGCTTAAGTTTAGGTCAATATATTATAACTTCATATTATTATTTTTCATATAAGTGTGATATGGTTTCAAAACAGTAAGGTTTCAATAGTTGGCAAGTTTGGTCCTTCAACTTTATTAAATTGACATTTTTAATTACTTATGCTGGCTTTTATTGTTTCAAGGGGATTAAGCTACTATAATAAGTTAGTTTTTATGTCATTAGGTATTCCTTAATGGTTTCAAGAGCTTGTATTTGGTTTAGGCGTTTTATGGAAATATATTTAGAGGTTTCTTATTTGAGATCGTTGAGTGGTCCAAATGATTATTATATTTTTGTTACAACTTATTTTGGGTATTATTTAGCTTGTGGAGGGTTAAAGTTATGGCTATATGATTGGTAAGTTATTTATTGTATTTTTAAACGTGTGTCGGTCGCGGTTCGGGTATGTTTGTAATGTAAGTTTAAATCCATTGCTTTTATTAAATTTGATTTGTGCTTAAGGTTTATGAGTCATTATCTACTGGAAAAGCATTAATTTCTCTAGAATAGTGATTTTTTATGATTTTTCTAATTAATAGTTCAGTAACTATTTTATATTAATGGTAAATTTCGTAGAATTATATAGAAAGCTTTATAATTGCAAGTATTTTGTTTAAATTATTTTATAATTATTAAATCATTAGTTACAGAAAATTTTGGATCTTAAGTTATTTTGTTGGTTTTTGGTGTTTTAACTTTAACGGTTCGAGTTTTAACAGGTTTTTGGCTTCGGCTTATCTTTGGTCAACTTTTTGTCATAAATAACTTTAATATGCTTATTATCATTCATATGCTCTGGAGTTTTTACTAATATTGCTTCTAAGGTCACTTTTATAAATTTTCTCTATTTTCAAAGTGTATACAATTTGTATTTTTTTACTAAGAAAATAAATTCTAAAAGTTATGAAATTTAATTTCTAGGAATTCATTAATATTATAAGTCTACTGAAATTTTTATGTAGTCAAAATTTTTATTGTTTTTCCATTTTTGTTACTTTGCTCGGTTAGTCTTGTTAAGTATCCGTTATTCCCGGTTTTCCTACTTTAAGCTTTTCAATTTGGTTTTCACATTGCCAAATAGTTCTATAAGCTAAATAATATGTACATAACCCCAAATCTCAGTAGTTTAGGTCCCCAAGCTGATTTCTAGAATTATTACAAAAATTATTGAATTTCCACACTTAATATGTTGGATCCTGTATGCCCAAGACACATAGAACATTGATGTGGTTAGTACGTCATGATCCAAGTCGGGTCATACCCAATAACAAGCTTAGCAAACACCAATAAATATTTGATTGATGTTATGATCATGCAATTAAATATATGCACCTAATTAGAAAATGGGTTTTCTAATTTAAAGAAATGAGAGATAGAACAAATTATATGGATAATTTGCTCATGAATTATTATTATTTGAATTGTCATTCAAATGGCTTGAATAACATCAAATAATATATGTTCTTATGTTATACATTAAAAGGGTTTAATTATATAACATATCAACATCTTAATGTAATTAGTTGGTTTTATATTTTAGGGTGTATAAGTTATATAATTAAAAGGTTAATTATATATATCTTATCATCTAACTAATGAACATTAATAATGTGCCTTGTGTTACATAATTAAAAGGGTTAATTATGTAACAAGTCCACTCAACTTTTAGTGTGTTACAAGTAGTTCAAAATGGGTGTACTTGGTGTTTTAAAAACCTGATTTCAGCAGCCCCTTGGACTTCTGATTTTTGTCTTGAAAATGCAACACTCATTAAGTTAGTGGTTGAGCGGTAGAGTGCAAAAAAATCTCTCATTTCTGCAAAAATGAACAACTAGAGAAAAGCTCCATATTCTCTCTTGATTCACGGCTGAAACTTGGGTTTTTTGAACTCCTTTTGGTCATTTCTTGGGTGTTCTAATGACCCAAGCTATGCTCCTTCATTGGTGTGAAGTAGAAAAGGTTTTCTTCCTTCCACCCATTGAAGAACTCGGCTGGAAACAAGGTTCCAGCAGCATTATTGTTCGTTTTGGTGCTTTAAATCCTAGCAACGATGGTGTTTTCTTAGAGGCTTGTGGGTATGGACACTTGAGGACTTCTACCCTTGAAGTCTTGGCCCTTTTCAGACTCATTTCTGCCTTCTCTTTGGTCGTTTTTGACAGCATCCAGAAAGGTAGTATTATGGTATGATAATGTCATGTTTTTGGGTGTTCTTGTTCATATTGTATGCTTGCTTTTCACATAATAAAGATCCTATTGTTATGGACTTGTTTGTTTACACATGATAATGGTAATTTTCAGAAACTATAACATGTTTAAAGTAGTATATTCCGCTGCGTTTCATATGTTTAAATGGTTAAACAAGATGTAAATGGTCCAACAAACCCCTTCAATGGCATCTAGAGCCGGTTACGTGGAAACTAGCATCATTATCCTTGTAAAATCGGTTTTCAAGGATGTTTATCAACTCATTAGAGGCTGATTTTGGTTGATTTAATAAACCCCATGTCTTTCAAAGTTATATCTTCATGCTTATGATTAAACTTTGAAAGATAGGAATGTCAATTGGTTGATATGTTTTGGTTGTTGTTTGTTTGGACAAACAAACCCTAATTTTCAGTTTATGTTAGCTGAAAATTTGGGGTTTGATGGGGTTTATTTTGTTTGTTGAATGATGTTTGTGATTGTTCATTTGATGGTGCATAACCTAGCTTAGACCTTGTGTTGTTTTGGTTTGGTTGCATGTTTGTTTTGGTTATTTTCGTTCAATTGGGTTGTAAGTTTTGTGCTTGTAATTTATCTATTTATTCATTGGGATGTAATAGATAGGGAGTATTTATCTTTTACTAGAAAATATGTATTAGGATATATATTATGTAAAAGAAGATGCTCGGGAAGGAATCACAAAAGGAAGACACAAAGTGGACTTGAAGCATACGGATGTGACATCAAGTGGGAGATCCATTGTGATCTCAATTTTGTGTTGTTGCTAACCCTTAGGAAAGACCTAATGACCACACTTGTGATGGCAAACAAGTGTGGTCACAATAGTAGCTATGGTTATGCACATGTGGTTGTTTATATTATGCTTGTTTGATTGTGATTTTGTGAATGATTGTGTGATATTTGGATATGATAAACAATCTTAATAAAAATGATCTTAACAAGCTAATATAAAAATGGCTCTTAATCATTAAGTGTTAATAAATGGTTATTAAAAGGATTAATGATTTCATAATAAAATGGGTTTTATTAAAAGAACCATAGGGTACCAAGTATTTGTAAGCATGCAATTACAAGGTACATAGAGTTTTCAAAGTCTAGAATTAATGGAAACTTAAATCCCTTTGGTAACAAGTCTATCACCATCCTTTTACACGACACTCGAATCACTTGGGAACTATTTGTGGGATAAAGGTCACCTAACCACTTGTAGGGAACTTGTATCTTTGAGGTGAGTCTAACGTACTTGTGGGATAAAGGTTACCTAACCGCTTGTATGTGAAAACTCACACGTGTGTGTAAGTAGGACGACTTGAATTGGAAACCATGTGATTAGGGTCACCGAAGCATGGCGTACAATGGTGTTGATGGGATTAAACATGCCGACTAAACATATGATGTTTAACCGATCCCATAAGACTAGAAGTTGCAATAGGTTGCAATTGTCAACTGTTGACTACCTTGTTAATTTAAATAATGGGATAAAGGTCACCTAACCATCATTTAAATGTAACATTGGATTCTAGATTTTAATTGTTAATTGTCTATGAGACATTTAAGGGTATTAATGATTAAAATAAATTTATCAGAAATACTAAAATGAACTTTGTCAATTATTGTAGTGATGACCGCTAACTATTATGCTACCACCCCGATCGTCCCTTCCCTATCACTGAGATCTATTCTCGAGTGGGATCGTCCTAACCATAATTACCTTATGGACTCAATTCGGAAACTTGAGAATCGTTCTCAAGAATGAGTAAAGGCCTATGTCCTTGACGATCCCATACCTCACCAACCAACGCCGTTGATGTTAAGGCTTTTTGACGATTGGCTTAGGCACACTAAGGATTCTGTGCAAGTATCCTACCTCATGTTGGGAATATGATTCCCGAACTCCAAAAGGGTTTGGAGCATCATGGGGCATATGACATGATAATCTAGTTGAAGGAAATGTTCCTTCAACAAACTTTAGTAGATTGCTTCGAAACGGTTCGAGCACTTTATGCATGTCACATGGAAGAAACCCAATCGATATCATCTTATATATTCTTAAGATGAAAAGCCACATTGATAGCCTCAAGATGCTTAACTGTCCTGTCTCAAAGTAGTTGGCCAAGGATTTGATCCTTGATTGCCTAACTAAAGGTTTGAGACATTCACAATAAACTGTAATATGAACGGGTGGGACAAGAGCATCGGTGAACTTCACGCAATGCTCAAAGCAACCGAGGCAGGGATGGGTAGAGAGGTTCTACCTATTCTCTCGATCAATGAGGGAGGCTATAAGAAATGGCCAATCCCGATCCTAAGGCAATTATTGCCTAAGGAAAGGAATACATCAAAGCAAAGGTTAAAGCGAAACCTCGAAAAACCTAAGCTTATGAAGCCTAAGGTAACGGAGAACGATCCATGCTTTGAGTATGGAGAGATAGGACAATGAAAAGGAATTGTCCCTCCTATCTCAAGGAGTTGAAAGACAAGAGGGATGTTGGGCAAACCTCAAATACAATTTCCATGATTCACACATTGTATTAAATGTCATTTCTTCAAACACATGGGTATTGGATACCGGATGTGAGACTCATACTTGCAATTGTTGCAAAGGGGTTCAAAAGAAATGTGCGCTTCAAGGAGGGAAACTCTATTTTGAGACTTTCAAATGGTTTGGAAGTTGTTCTCACAACATTTTGTATGCACCTAGTTTGACTAGGAACATAATTAATGTTTCCTATTAAAACAATATGATCATGATTTAAAGTTTGTAAATAATAGTATTAAGTTTTATGGATGATGTATTTCATTTTAAGGATATGCCTTTTTAATGATATCCATGAATTGGTTCATGATAATTCATCCTATAATAACTCATTATACACATTAAGCACCAAGAAACTTAAAATGGGTTTAAGTTATTATTATCTTTAACATTGTCATCTTTGTCACATAAACAAGAATTGGATTCAAACACTTCAAAAGAATGGTCTTTTGGAAACAAATGAAAATGTTTCATTTGATAAGTATGAACAAAAAGACTTATTAGGAATGATACATTTGGATGTATGTGGCCTTTTAAGACAATGACAAAGATTGGTGAAAGATACTTCATTACTTTTACCGACGATTACAGTCGCTATTATTGTGTGCACTTGATGACACATAAGTATGAAGCTTTTGAAATGTTCAAAATCTTCAATAATGAAGTAGAAAATCAACTCTACATAACTATCTATGTTCTTCATTCTGATAAAGGAGAAACTGAACCCTATTTGGATATGGTTCAATTTATTATGGCTATGAGCTTACCATCTTTATCATTTTGGGTTTTCGCATTTCTCTTTAAGGCTCATATTATGAATATGACCCGGACCAAGAAAGTGTAGATTAGTTGAATATCCTAGAGACTGTATAGGATACTGTTTCTTCAACTCAACAGAGCAAAAGTATTTATTGCTCGAAAGGCTAAGTTCTTGGAAACCGAGTTCCTTATCGAAGGAATGATATATAGAACTGTGGAACTTGATAAGGATCAAGATCCACAAGCCGATACACTTATGGTTGACACTAGCTATCAACAAGAGGTTGTTAATGATAATCAAGAGGTTGATGAATACACACAAAATGTTCACAAATCTGGTAGAGTTAGTATTCCATCTAAGAGATATGAATATTCCAAGAATGGATGCTATGTGGTTGACCCCTGTAGGCTAACCATATACCAAGATGCTATGTCCAATTTGGATTGGGACAAATGGCTAGAAGCCATTAACGTAAGGATGCAATCCATGTATAACAACCAAGTTAGGGAATTGGTTGACCCTCCACTTAACTCCAAACCGGTTGGATACAAGTGGGTTTTCAAGATGAAAACAGATATACATGGAGACTTGAATACTTATAAGTCAAGACTTATAGCATAAGGTTTCCATAAAACTCAATTGGTTGATTATGATGAAACTCTTACACCCGTGGCAATGCTAAAGTCGATTAGGATATTATGTGCCATAACTGCATATTCTGAATATGAGTTTTGGCAAATGGATGTCAAAACCGCTTTTCTTAATGAACATCTCGAAGAGACTGTCCATATAGTTCAGCATGATGGTTTGGTCGATCCATGACATCATAATAAAGTATATAAGTTAAAGTGATCAATCTGTGGATTGAAACGAGCATCGAGAAGGTTGTGTATATAAGAATGCCAGTGGGAGCATAGTTACATTTTTTTGGAATTGTATGTTGATGACATACTACTATTTGGAAATAATATTCCAACCTTGGAAGGTGTTAAAACCTAGCTTGGAAGATGTTTTTCATATAAGATCTCGTTTAAGCCACCCATATTTTGGAATAAGGATCTATAAGGATAGATCGAGGTGGTTGATAGGGTTAAACCAAAGTGCATATATTGATAAAATCTTGAAAAGGTTCAAGATGGAAAACTCTTAGAAAGGTATGGTACCTATTCAAAGAGGGACAATGTTGACTACGTCTCAATGTCCAAGCTCATAGGATGAGCAAAATCAAATGAAGGATATCCCATACGCATCTGCTATAGGATCCATCATTTGTGTGATGATATGCACTAGACCGGACGAGTCATGCTTATTAAGTATGACAAAGTAGATACCAATAGAAATAACCATTGGATGGCTGTTAAAAGTATATTGAAATACCTTAGTAGGACTAAGGATATGTTTCTAATATACGGATCTGTTGAAGAGGAAGTCGTTGTAAAGGGTTACACGGATGCAGACTTCCAAAACTTATCGAGATGATTCTCGATCACAATCGGGGTATACTTCCATTATGAATGGAGGAGATGTGTCCTTGAAAGGTTCAAAGCAGGACACGGTAGCATTGTTCACTACAAAATCCGAATACATAGCCGCTTCATTGGCAGCTTGGAAAGCTGCATGGATAAGTTTGTCCATTGCTAATCTAGGGGTAGTCTCTACCATTCAAGACCCCTAGAAATCTTTGGTAATTACGTGGGTGCGATTGCTCAAATCAAGGAACCCCGTACTCATCAAAAGACTAAACACCTTGATCGGAGATTCAACATCATAAGGGATGGAGTTGAAAAAGGGTAAAGATATGTATTCATAAAGTTCGTAAAGATCAAAACATTGCGGATCCACTCACGAAGCTCCTTGTGAGGGCAAAGTATGAGGGTCATACTTGTGCCTTAGGACTTTGATATTCTAGTGATTGGAATTGATCTGTTTAGCATATAAAATATGGAACAATTGTAATATTTAACTCTTTTATATATTTGAGTTATGTTCCTTTTTAGCATGTTTACATCAATGAATATGTTTATTATTCTAAAAGTCCGTAGTCGGTCATATTTGTGAGAACAAATATGAATGTAAGACTATTATGAACATGGATTGGTAGATATTCATAAGGTATGAATATAGAGCAATTGGTTGCTACCAAGGTTCATAGATATTTGTGGGATGCAAATATTGGACTGACCCGCGTCTCAAATTTTACTATATAGAATCTCTTTGATTGATCATAAGTAATTTTGAGTAAAGGCGAATATCATTTAGTATCCTCAGACCTGAGATGCATATTGGGTTTTGATATTCACCAAATGTTATACCTTGAGTTAGTTCTTCACTGTTCTGAAATAGTGGACAGTACTTAAGGCTATGTTCAGGTGTGACACAAGGTGATTGTGAGAAACGTATGCAGTCAAGATGGGATTTGTTCCTCTTATTCGTTGAGAGCAAGATGTCTAGGGCCTGATTAAGTTAAATCAACAAGGAATGATCATTCTATGTCCTTGGATTTAACAAGACATCTGTAACAAAAGGATAGATGATCGATTCACCTAAATCATTTCAAGTTTAGAACTTGAAAGGGATGATGTTATTGAATGGCTTTTAAGTCATGCGTATTAAGGGTAGTAAACCGTTGTTAGGCGGTATTTACTGCTTGCATCAGTCCTCTATGAATCTTATGCAAGTGGGAGATTGTTGGATCCTGTATGCCCAAGACACATAGAACATTGATGTGGTTAGTACGTCATGATCCAAGTCGGGTCATACCCAATAACAAGCTTAGCAAACACCAATAAATATTTGATTGATGATATGATCATGCAATTAAATATATGCACCTAATTAGAAAATGGGTTTTCTAATTTAAAGAAATGAGAGATAGAACAAATTATATGGATAATTTGCTCATGAATTATTATTATTTGAATTGTCATTCAAATGGCTTGAATAACATCAAATAATATATGTTCTTATGTTATACATTAAAAGGGTTTAATTATATAACATATCAACATCTTAATGTAATTAGTTGGTTTTATATTTTAGGGTGTATAAGTTATATAATTAAAAGGTTAATTATATATATCTTATCATCTAACTAATGAACATTAATAATGTGCCTTGTGTTACATAATTAAAAGGGTTAATTATGTAACAAGTCCACTCAACTTTTAGTGTGTTACAAGTAGTTCAAAATGGGTGTACTTGGTGTTTTAAAAACCTGATTTCAGCAGCCCCTTGGACTTCTGATTTTTCTCTTGAAAATGCAACACTCATTAAGTTAGTGGTTGAGTGGTAGAGTGCAAAAAAATCTGATCTTACTATCTCTCTCTCATTTCTGCAAAAATGAACAACTAGAGAAAAGCTCCATATTCTCTCCTGATTCACGGCTGAAACTTGGGTTTTTTGAACTCCTTTTGGTCGTTTCTTGGGTGTTCTAATGACCCAAGCTATGCTCCTTTATTGGTGTGAAGTAGAAAAGGTTTTCT
The DNA here is from genome assembly GCA_025215565.1 of Flaveria ramosissima. Taxonomy (NCBI): domain Eukaryota; kingdom Viridiplantae; phylum Streptophyta; class Magnoliopsida; order Asterales; family Asteraceae; genus Flaveria; species Flaveria ramosissima. The sequence continues at coordinate 84,594,726 of CM046039.1, read as the reverse complement.
TCCTTCCACCCATTGAAGAAAACTCGTCTGGAAACAAGGTTCCAGCAGCATTGTTGTTCGTTTTGGTGCTTTAAATCCTAGCAATGATGGTGTTTTGTTAGAGGCTTGTGGGTATGGACACTTGAGGACTTCTACCCTTGAAGTCTTGGCCCTTTTCAGACTCATTTCTGCCTTCTCTTTGGTCGTTTTTGACAGCATCCAGAAAGGTAGTATTATGGTATAATAATGTCATGTTTTTGGGTGTTCTTGTTCATATTGTATGCTTGCTTTTCACATAATAAAGATCCTATTGTTATGGGTTTGTTTGTTTACATATGATAATGGTAATTTTCAGAAACTTTAACATGTTTAAAGTAGTATATTCCGCTGCGTTTCATATGTTTAAATGGTTAAACAAGATGTAAATGGTCCAACAAACCCCTTCATAATATTCATAAAATACATATGAAATTTTATTTTTAGGTTTAGATAAGTAAGTTTAACTTTTAGAAAGATTTAAATCATACTTTATGAACTTAGATTATATACTTTTATATTTTGTGAAAATCGGGTTTTTCGGGTGAACTAGTTTTATCAAAACTGTGTGTTGGATCTAGAAAGGCTGGTGCAACCAAAACCAAAACACTTAAACATTTGTGGTACAACTTGTAAAGGTCTTTCAAAGCTAAGTACAGAACTTCCAAAGGCAAATGGAGTTCTTTCGAAGGCAAAGACAGAACTTCTGAAGATCGTGTCCGAAGGATCTTCCGAAAGAAGACTCCAACTTCCGAAGACAAAGTCTTTCTTTCAAAGTTCAAGACTTAGAAAAAATCATGACAACGACTTCTGAAGTATGAAGATCAAGAAGTCCTCAAGCCTCAGAAGAAGTAGCCTCTTCCGAGGTATAAGTGGCTTTGGAAAAACAAGTTCTTCTGAAGCCAATTAACCTTCGGAAGACACTACTATGAACCAGTGGACATAAGTATGGCCTTTCTGACACTCCACTGCAAGTCTCTGAGATACTGCATGGTGCTTTCCCACGCCCATGTAGTTGACCATACTATATTCCACTGTTCACCTTTATCATTTAGTATAGGTACCAACTTTAGTTGGTGACAAAAGGTTAGTCATGGACATGTCATGACTACCTTATCTTAGATAATACTTTATTCAAGATTCCTTAACTTTAGCATTGTAGTATCTGCTTTAGTCATAGGTTTCCAGCTGGTATCAAAGTATATCTGGCTGTAGGATTAGGTATATATAGTTTCTCATTGTACCCCATGTAATATGCTTGTAAGAGTCTTGTAATACTTTGAGTTGAGAAGTAATATATACAAGTACCTTGAAAATTTTTTCGTTGTGTTCTTTGTTACCTAGTATATTATTGTCAACTCTTAGAAGGGATTCTGCATCATCTAAACCGAGTGTGTTCCAAGTGAGTTTGAGAGAAAAACAAAGTGTATAGTGACAAAAACCGATCCTGCAATTGGTATCAGAGCTTTTTAGGCTCTTGATTGTGAGATCTTACCATCCAAATTGACCTGTTTTTCATTCCTCCTTTCAAGACACTCAAAAATGGCCCTCAACCAAAAGTCTGAAGTTGAAATGGGGACGATGACTAAAGCACCTATCATCATCCCAGAAAACTTTAGATCATGGAGCAGACACATGGAAGACTTCATCAAATATCAAGATAGCAAATTGTGGTAATCTATTGTCAATGGCCCTCACAAACTAAATGTGGCTGCACCAGGTGGAAATGGCACCATGATAGGCAAGGCTGTAGAAGACTACTCTGATGAAGATCGCAAGAAGCTGGACGTTGATAGCAACACTATGACTGTTCTAACGACTGCTATACCCAACTCCATTATGATGGGGTTTGAGCATTGCAAGTCAGCCAAAGAGTTGTTTGATGCCTAGTCCCAGATGTACTCAAGCTCAAATGACTCCAAGAAAGATTCCCTAAAAAAACAATTTGAGAACTTCACTTATATTGCTGGAGAGATCCTCAGCCATCAATACTTCAGGTATATGGATCTTATGTCCTCCCTTTAATCTGTGGGAATGGCCCTTGAGTTTAGAGATCTCTCAAGAAAATTCATGAGTGCACTCCCAAATGATTGGACGTTCTACTGTGTCTCTATCAAGAGGGCAGAAAATCTGAACTCCCTCACCATGACTGAACTATATGGCATCCTTGGTGGATACCGTTTAGAGATGGAGAACAAGAGAGGCCACCAAACGAGCAGACCCTCAAGCCTTCCTGCTAGCAATGCTTTAATGGTTGCTGAAGGCTCAGGACCACCCGAACCTCAGCAGTACCTGACATACACCCAGCAGCCATCCTGTTCTTCTGGGCCATACATCACATTCCCTGAGACTCTAAGGTCTCAACAGGCTCAGCAAAGTTCTTTTTAGGACAGCTGTGCTTTTGTCTCAAGAAATGGACACTCTAGTGACTATCAGTATTGTTTTGATGATCTACAGTGTTTCAACCCATATGATGTGGAGTATGTGGACATAGTCCAACAGATGGCTCTGTAAACTTATAGAACGAAGAAGTTCTTCAAGAGAACTGGAAGGCAGTTTCCCCAGAACCCAACTAACAACAAGTTTGGGTTTGACAAGACAAAGGCCAAATGTTACAACTATAACCAACTTGGTCACTTTTCAAGGAAATGCAAGGCTCCCAAATCAAATCCAGGAACCTCACAAGCCTCCACACATCCCTCTACACCTAAAGCTACTGGAAAGTTAACTAAAACAGCTGCTGTGGCTCAAGAAGTTGATTGGAGCTTCAAGGTACAGGATGTGACTTCTGCTCAAGCACTCATGGCTGTACTCCAGCTGCATTGCTAAGGTTAAGTTATATCAGGACTACAATATGGAAATTAAATCTAATATTGAGTCTTTAAATATTTTAAAGTCTGATTTTAAAAGGGCTGAATCTGACTATCAAAACAAAATTGAAGAGTTAGAGAAAACTATGTCCTTGTTAAAACATGAGGCTCAAGACTCAAATCAAGGATTTAATATCCAAATTGTCTTAGACTCAAGCCAAGCTTGTCACAGCTAAGGCTCAAGCAAGGAACCATGCTATTTTTGAGCAAAACTTCCAAGCCATTCTTGCATCATCCTCTCACTCAAAACTTTGTTATCAAAACAAAGGTGGGTTGGGAACCAATGAAATTGCTCCACCACACTCTTATGAGTCTATTAGACAACCAATGTGTGGTACTGAAGAGTAAGATGTTACATCTGCTGACCCACCTTTCCATGAGTCAAAGAGTGATGCAACTATGGAGACCATCACAGGGAAGAACCAGGTAATTTTACCCATTCCTACCGGTGATGATCAACCCCTGACCACCAAAGCCGGAAGAAGCCGAGCTAAGGCAGCCAAAAAAACTGCCAAGAAAGTGGCTGACTCCAAGTTGAAGATAGACCCAAAACAAAAGGGTGTGTTCATCTCAGCTAGATTCTAGGTAGTGGGAAATTCTGATCCTAGAAAAGTGTGTAGTACCAGCACACATATCCAGCAAAAGGATCAAAAGATAAAGGGAAAGATTGCTGATGAAGAAAAGAAGAACAAGAAACAACAGTCCTCAAGTTCCCAGAAGATTAACATTGTCTGCATAATGTGTGGTCTGCAAAACCACATGGCCAAAGATTGTTAGTACAATCCTGCTAGCACACATTATGAAAAAAATGTTAAAAAGGAAAGAGTCAGGGAGGGTTTCACATTTGGTCCATACCACATGGCCCAAGTGATGAGGAAAGGCAAACTTGTCTTGGAACCAAAGTTGCTTTCAGAAGAAACTCATTCTTCTGAAGGGAAAATTGCTTCGGAAGACAAGGTCAAGAAAATTCAAAAGAACAAAAGAGTTCCTTTGAAACCATCCGAGAAAAAGACTGCTTCGAAAGAAAAGGTGGTGAAGGTTTCTTCCGAAAAGAAAGAAGCTTCAAAAGAATGCCAAGCTGTACAAGCTTCAACAAGCTAATCTACTATGATCAACCAAGGGATGGAATGGGAAATCAAAGAAGATGTTGCAGCCCAAACCTCTTCTTCAATGACATCCATTGAACCTTCATGCATAAATTTTGGTTCAATTATGTAACTATCATTGGAAGAACCCAAGACCAACAAGGCTTGGGTTTCTAACAAAAGCTAACTTTCTCATCTTGTGTGTAGGGACATCCATATGACAAGAATAACAATGTTTGGATTGTAGATAGTGGATGCTCCAAGCAAATGACAGGGAACAAATCTCTTTGTCAACAATTTCAACATTTTGATGGAGGTCCTGTCTAGTTTGGAGGTGAGGCCGGAGGATATATATTTCTGGCATAAGGAGTATATCCAATGGTAATTAAAAGTTGACAAAGTACACTTTATCAAATAGCTTGAACACAACCTGATAAGTGTTTCTCAGTTTTGTGATCAAAAGCACCAAATGCTTTTCATAGAACATGAGTGCAGTATCCTCAAACCCGGGATGACAATTCCTCAGGAATTGGTGCTTCTTAGATCTCCCAGGAAAGGGGATATGTACAAGCTAGATATGAATAATGCTTCCCTGCTTCCCCACTGGGTGAAGTATCATGCTTTCTTTCAAAAGCTGATGGTGATGAGTCAACACTATGGCATAACCGAATGTGTCATGTCAATTTTAAAACCATGAATAAACTAGTTAAAAATAACTAGGAACATGGTTTGCCTAAAAAGGAATTTTTATGCAAAGATAACTGTGTTGCATGCCTGAAAGAGAAGTACACAGAGCATCTCATAAATTCAAAGTTGTTAACTCTATCACCACCCCATTACACTTATTGCACATGGATCTATTTGGTCCCACAAGTGTAATGAGCATCGGAAGGAAATCATACTGCCTTGTGATTGTTGATGATTTTACAAGATTTACATGGGTATTCATTTTAAGAACTAAATATGAAACTACTGAAACTTTAAAATCTTTTATACTTAAAATAGAAAATCAAATTGATCACAAGGTTAAGATAATTAGAAGTGATCAAGGGACTGAGTTTAAGAATCAAGTTCTTGCCTCATTCTGTAACTCAAAAGGGATTGCCAGATAATATAGTGCTCCTAGCACTCTTCAACAAAATGGTGTTGCTGAGAGGAGGAATGAGACACTTATGGGCTGTTCGGACCATGTTAGCTGATTCAAAGCTGCCTCTATCATTCTAGGCAGAGGCAGTCAACACTGCATGCTATGTGTAGAACAGGGTTCTTGTAGTTAAGCCACCTAGAAAAACCCCTTATGAGCTATGGAACAAGAGGCCATCGTTCATTGACTTTCTAAGGTTCTTTGGCAGCATGTGTACCACACTTAACACAAAGAACAATTTGGCAAATTTGTTGAAAACTCGGATGATGCTACCTTTGTTGGATATTCCTCCAACTCTATTGCTTATAGAGTTTATAACATCAAAAATAAACAATTTGAGGAATCTTCCAACATTGTTATTAATGAGCACACTCCTTCTGTTAGGGGGAATGGATCTAATCATATTTTTGATTTAGAATTGTTTCCAAACTATTCTAAACCTTCTTATCAGAATGTTTCAACTAGAATAGGTACATAGAGTGATTCTGATAATGATCAACTATTTGAGTTACCCAGACCTAGTCCAAGTTCTCTAAGAGTAGCTGAAGATCAAGCTCCCACTATCTTCAGATCTGATAGCATAACTATCTCAAGAGATAGTGGAGCTTCAACCAGTGGTCCACCTAGTGAGCCTCAAAACTCATCTAGTGACACTGCCCAACACCAAGCTGATAGAAGTAGCATTTTGAAGGAACATGCAACTTATAATGCTGCTTCACTACCGACAAATGATGATGGTGTTTCTCGTTCATTTAATCAACCCTCATTGAATGAGTTTGAAACAATAGCTGGTCCAAGTGTTCAAGCTCCTGAGCAAAATATGTCCAATTCGGATCTGTCTTTGCAACTGGAGGTGATCCCTAGACTTAGGATTCACAACACTCATCCAACCGCGAACATCATTGGAGAAGTCTCTGAAGGTGTGAGAACAAGAGGACAAACTCATAATAGGAATGTCTTTTTGTACTCATGCTTTTTATCCCAGATGGAACCCAAGAAAGTAGAAGATGCCTTGAAAATAGTAGCTGGATTCAGTCAATGCAAGAGGAATTGCTTCAATTCAAAAGACAAAAGGTTTGGAACCTATGTCCGTACCATCTGGTCAAGTACCAATAGGCACCGAACGGGTTTTCAAGAACAAGAGATATGATAGAGGCTTGATTATCAAGAACAAGGCAAGACTGGTAGTTCAAGGATACACTCAAGAGGAAGAAATTGATTACACTGATGTCTTTACACTAGTTGCAAGACTTGAGGCAGTAAGGATCTTTCTTGCTTATGCTGCATCCAAGAATTTTACTGTCTACAAACTTGATGTCAAGTGTGCCTTTCTATTTGGGGATATAGATAGGAAAGTCTATGTGTGCCAGCCTCCAAAATTTGAAGACCCACAACACCCCGACTATGTGTGCAAACTGGATAAAGCTCTCTATGGGCTGCACCAAGCACCTAGGCTGTGGTATAAGACATTGTCTCAATTTTTCCTTAAGAATGGATACACTAGAGGTACCATTGACAAGACTTTATTCATAAGAAAGTCTGGAAAACATATTTTGCTCGTTCAAGTCTATATTGATGACATCATATTTGGTTCCTCAAAATAATCAAATGTGCAAAGACTTTTAGAGCATCATGAAGAAGAAATTTGAGATGAGTTCCATGGGGAAGATGGACTTTTTCCTTGGAATTCAGGTGAAACAGATGAAGGAATGGTTCTTTATCAATCAATCTAAATATGTCAATGACATTTTAGAAAGATTCGATATGAAAGATTGTAAGCCAGCCAAGACACCAACACCAAGACACCATAATCTTTGTCCTGACTCTGAGGGGGAGGATATTGATATTGGTTCCCTAATGTATCTCACAGCAAGTAGACCTGAGATTATGTTTGCAACTTGCATTTGTGCAAGATATCAGGCTGCTCCAAAGGTGTCTTACCTAGTTGATGCCAAGAGAATCCTCAGATACCTCAAAGAAGGACCTAAACTGGGTCTCTGGTATCCAAGGAATAGCAATTTCAATCTCTATGGCTATTCTGATAGTGACTATGGTGGTTGCAATATCAACAAGAAATCAACATCAGGTGGAAAAATTTCTTGGTGGAAGGATCATCTCATGGCAATGCAAGAAGCAATCCTCCGTTTCAACATCTACTGCTGAAACTGAACACATTGCTGCTGCTAGTTGCTGTGTTCAGCTGCTGTGGATTCAGAACCAGATGATAGACTATGGATTCAACTTCATGAGTACTCCTATCCACAATGACAACAATAATGCTTCTCCATTACTGAAAATCCAGTGAACACTCCAAGACAAAACACATTGATATCAAGTATCATTTCATTAGAGATATTCATGAGAAAAATCTAATTAAGCTAATCAAAGTTGATTCAAATGAACAATATCCTAATTTGTTCACCAAAGCCTTTGATGAACAAAGATTTAAGTATCTCACTACAGCTATTGGGATGATAAACATTGATTAGTCTATCTCATTTGAAAACCTTTTTAAATATGTGATGTCCTTTGTCAAAACAATCTAAGCCCTATTACAAAAGGTTTTCTCTGAAACTTTACTAAGTATAGATTTTTCCAAAGAGGAATTAACCCTCGGAAGATGTTTTATATATCTTCCAAAGCAAAATTACTCCAAGGGAAATCTTCTTCTCGAAAGAGTTTTTAGTCTCGGTAGAAGCGATTGATAACATATCAGATCTACTTCCGAAGCTTATAAACTTCTCCACTCAAAAAGCCCCTTTTACTCTCGGAAGTAAGAAACTTACCTTCAGAAGTAAAATTGGCTTCGGAAGAAGATTACCTTCGGAAACGTTTTATAGTCGGAAGAGAGATTTTACTGTGTAACAAAAATCTTTTGGGCCCCACTTTGTAATAAGTAAAGATTTTATTAATGATGTTGGAATATTTTATTTGGATTAAACCTTACCGCCCTTGTCACATCATACACCAAACCATCTTTTCAGGATTAAACCTTACCGTCCTTGTCACATCATACACCAAACCATCTTTTCACCTTATCCAACCCCAAAAACTGCCATTTTACCCATTTAAATAACCCCGACTCATCAGTTTAATCTTTTTACCAAATTTACTGTCCAACGCTTTCTTCGTCTCCAATTCATCCAAGTTCAAACTCATTTCTCTGCAACTTTTCCCAAAATGGCACTAAACCCTTAGTACAATCAAGTCGCATCCTTGGATTCATCCATGGATGCCGACTTCTCTGAAATCATCTCCTTTCTAACCCAATCCACTAACTTCACAGCCCTAACTGTAAACCCCACTGTGTATTCAAACCACATGGCTGAATTTTGGGGAAATGCACAGATTATAACCCATAATGGGGTTAGGGTTCTGAGGTCAAGCATTTGCGGTCAACTGTTGATCATATCTGAACAACTCATCAGGGAGCATCTCGAGCTCCATGATGAAGGCTCTCCTACGGAGTTCCCCAAGACTGACATTGACGAAAGATATACCTTAATGGATATGGTGGTGATTTCAGCAGGTCCATAGTCTACAAGTTCAACTTCTCATACCATTGGAAGTTCTTGCTACACATTGTCCTTCACTGCTTAAACAAGTCAGGGGGATGGGATCAAATCCCATACGAACTAGGTTGCCTAGTTCATGGGTTGGTAAGAGGCCTCACTTTAACTATTCCAGATTTTTGTTGACCAATTTGATGGGAAACCTTCAAAGGGAAACATTTTACATGTATCCCTGGTACATCTAGTACTTCATCAACTGTGAGTTGGACCAAAGCAAGCTTGTCTGTGCAGCTGCTCTACTAGTCCCTCACATAAGGCCGGCCATCTTCAAAATTCTGAAGAGGATGTCCACCAACTTCAACGGAAGGCACACTACACTTCTTCCAGGTATGATTGAGTGCATAGCTCGTGGTGACATCCCTGTTAACTCCACAGGTAATGAACCCACACCAGCAACAACCCTCACACTGCCAAATCTACCTTCTTACCCCATCAAAATCACATACCAGAGACGCCCTAAATGAACCCTTGTTAAATCTACTCTGATTAAACAAGTTCCTCCTGTTCAACCTAAAAAGACTAGAGTGGAAACATGGGCTCCCACTCAGTCTGAGGTCTAAACATCCTTCACTTTTGACATCAATATGGGTATTAAGTCTCCTCAGTCTCAATCCCATGAGCCCGAAACCCAAGCTGTAAACCCTCAGGGTGAGTCTTTATACTCCCCTGAGCAGCCAAAAAGGGACAACCCCACCATAGGCTCAATGCCAATAGACATTGATCAAGGTCCCCAGTCATTAAACATAACTTCTATATCCTTCACTGACCTATTGATAGGAACTGATGAGGAGATTATGTGTCTTCAGGGCAATGAAGTTGATCCACAACACCCTCTCGAGGATCAACAGAGCCTAGAGAGACCTCTTATCTCTAGCCCCAACTGAGGTGAGTCGGATGTGGAGGGGACTCATGTAGATTTAGCTGCCAGTACTGAAGGAGCCTCATTGGACCTTCAGGACAGTGGTAACATTACCGAGACTGAATGTACGGCAACCATGCCACTTGATGACTCTGAAAGAGACATCATTAGGCAAGGGAAACCAGGGTGCCAAGAATCCACATCTGGTGGTGAGGATGAACATACAAGGTATGTTACCTCATCTCCCCATGATTCTTCAAAATAACATTAGGGAAGTTTGCAACTCACCATTCAAGACCTACTTTCTAAAGTCTCAAACCTTGAATCTAAGGTTAAGACTTTAGAGGATAGGTCTGCCACTCAACAACTTGAGATTGAAAATCTCGGGGCCAAACTAGTTGAGAAGCAGATTGAGAGATATGTTAGGTATGTACCAATTCAGGTCTTATTGACCTCTTCCTTTAGCTCATCAAGCTCTCAGGATGATGCTACCAAAAAGGGAAAGAGTGTTCAGGGACAAATGCATGAGGAACCACATAGTCGAGCTCTTTCTACTTTAACTTCAAGATACCCCTCTCATCAAGGTACAATTTTTCCTGAGCCTCCTCCAATTGTCATTAAAATGGACCAAAGAATGCTCCAAGATCTAAATAGGTTCTTTTCCAAGTTCCTGATGGGATCTTCCATTGAACAGCCAAGCCTTGATGTGTCTGTGATGTACTTTAGAGCTGAAGAGCTTTAGAGGTTGAATGCACCTTCTACCACTGTCCAAAGTTAGTCAACCTAAGGTCCAAGTTGAACCTGAGATTGATTTCGAAGGGGAAATAAGGCCTGATAGCCCATCAACTAAATCAGTTGGGACAAAAAGTGCATTCCTAGAGACTTCCGAAGCAGAAGTCAAAGCCTTAGAAGAACCATTTCAAACTTCGAAAGCTGAGATTAAAGCTATAGAAGGGTTATTTTCTCTATTCCGATGATCTAGTTATCACAGATGCAATTCTTGAACTACCATCTGAAGTCAATAGAGAGGACTTTCTCACCCAAACCTTCACTTAAACATCATCACTATCACTTGTCCATCACCACCACTCAACCTGAAACCTCTACCCAAGAACCTCCAAAGTCTAGCACTTCCAAAGACACCAAAGGGAAGAGGAAGATGACTGCAGAAGAACTAATGGATGAAGAAAGGTTGGAGAAGCTTAAAAGGAAAGGTAGACTCCCAACTGGGAAGTTGCTAGCTGCAAGTAGCAAAGTAGCTGCAGTCAACCAGGAGGCTATCAACAATAAGAAGAGGGTGGAAATCATTGACAGGCTTGTCAAGCTTGGACTTGTCAGTGAAGATGTGCTCCTGCTACCATTAGAGGAGCTAATTGAGTTAGAAAAGGCAACTCTGCTGCAGATTCAGCAAAGAAAAGAAGCAACAAGGTTGGCCTTGGAGGAAGAGAGGGAGAGGAAGAAAAGACAGGCTGATCAGCAGCTAAGGAGTGAAAGGATAACTTTCCTAAACTCCAGGGTTTTCTCTCTAGAGGAATTGACTCCTCACAACAACGACACAATCATGTGGCTTTTCAAGAAAGAGCAAGATCAAATGGAGAAAGAGAGAAAGAAAGCAGAAAAGGAGAAACTAAGGGAGAAGAAGAAGAAGGAGGAAGAAGAAACCCTCGCTGTTGTCATGAAGATAGGTGATAAAGCCTGGATGAAAGACTATCTACGGGCTCATGGCTTCTTTGGTAGGCAGGTGGGTCCCATGTTTGAGAAAACCTTGCAGCGACATGTCAGTGACATCAAGGCTGATATTTGCTCAGGGAAAAGGAAAGAGATGTACAGAAGGGGACAGGGAATGATCTTCAAACCAACACCTCAACCACAACCTCAACCCCAACCTCAACATGAACCAATCCCTTTCCCATTTCCCATCAAAACTGAACCAACCTCTGAGCCTTACACCCCTGAACCTACACCATTATCCTTACCCTCTTCCTCACCACAACCACCTCAACTACCCATCCTCAAACCCAAAACACTTCCTAGAACCCCAAACACCACTACCTGCCCAACAACCACCCAAACCATCCCCTCAGCCTTCCAAACATCTCTCCTTAGAGGAATTTAAGGAGATCAAGATGAAGCTCATTAAATGTACAACCTTGAGCGACATCTCTTGTGAGGAGGGGTCAGTCAAGCTAACCTATGTTGATTGCTCCTAATGTTCCCTCACTAGAGATCAATTCCTTGATCTGCCTGGAGGAACACTTGACCAAGCCGCTAAGCTCTTTGGCCTCAACTCGGATTCACTAAATGAAGAAGAGAAGAAGCTAAGAAGAGGCCTGATGACTCTGCTGGATTCATAGAAAGGGGATAAAATGCCAAATTAGACCCTTTTGCCAAGAAAGAAGATCATCCAGTGGAGAATTGAAGACTCTTCTCGTAACTTTATTGTTGAGAGAGAGAATGGAGAGTTAAACAGGCTCAATGCCTCATCTCTACTACACTTAAGCAGGTTCGATATTGCTGAGTTAGCAGAGATGCCATTCTCCAACCCCTCCAACGTTGAGATAGCTGCTCACATCAAAAATCATCTGAGCAGCCTTCATCTAGCTAAGCTAACTTCTAGGACCAAGATTAAGAGGAGTTGAAACTAAGAGAGGAGAAGGAAAGGAAAGGATCAACAACAAAAGGCAAAGCCTTTCTTCAACTGGTTGAAGGTCCTGAACTTGAATCTATAGTTAGATGGGAGTATGACTACAACTCGCGTCAACTAACAGTAAGGTTTCAATAGTTGGCAAGTTTGGTCCTTCAACTTTGTTAAATTAATATTTTTAACCCTGAAATTTAGAATCTTGCACTTTAATTACTTATGTTGGCTTTTATTATTTCAAGGGGATTAAGCTACTGTAATAAGTTAGTTTTTATGTCATTAGGTATTTCTTAATGGTTTCAAGAGCTTGTATTTGGTTTAGGCGTTTTATGGAAATATATTTAGAGGTTTCTTATTTGAGATCGTTGAGTGGTCCAAATGATTATTACATTTTTTTTGCAACTTATTTTGGGTATTATTTAGCTTCTGGAGGGTTAAAGTTATGGCTATAGGATTGGTAAGTTATTTATTGTATTTTTATACGTGTGTCGGTCGCAGTTCGGGTATGTTTGTAATGTAAGTTTAAATCTATTTCTTTTATTAAATTTGATTTGTGCTTAAGGTTTATGAGGTCATAATCTAGTGGGAAGACATTAATTTCTCTTGAATAGTGATTTTATCTATTTTTTATGATTTTTCTAATTAATAGTTCAGTAACTATTTTATATTAATGGTACATTTTGTAGAATTATAGAAAGCTTTATAATTGCAAATATTGTTTTTAACTTATTTTATAATTATTAAATCATTAGTTACAAAAAATTTTGGGTCTTAAGTTATTTTGTTGGTTTTTTGGTGTTTAAACGTTAACAGTTCAGGTTTTAACAGGTTTTTGACTTCGGCTTATCCTTGGTCAACTTTTTGTCATAAATAACTTTCATATAGTTATTATCATTCATATATTCTGGATTTTTTACTAATATTGCTTCTAAGGTCACTTTTATAAATTTTCTCTATTTTCCAAGTGTATAAATTTTGTTTTTTTTTACTAAGAAAATAAATTTTAAAAGTTATGAAATTTTATTTCTAGGAATTCATTAATAATATAAGTCTACTGAAATTTTTATGTAGTCAAAATTTTTATAGTTTTTCCATTTTCGTTACTTTGCTTGGTTAGTCTCGTTATGTATCTATTATTCCCTAAGCATTTCACTTTGGTTTTCTCATTACCAATTAGTCCTATAAGCTAAATATATGTACAAAACCCCAAATCTCAGTAGTTTAGGTCCCCAAATTGATTTCTAGAATTACTACAACAATTATTAAATTTCTACACTTATTATTCACAAAATACAATTAGTTATCCCGTAAATTATGAAATATTATTTTTAGGTTTAGATAAGTAAGTTTAACTTGTTGAAAGATTTAAATCATACATTATGAACTTAGATTATATACTTTTATATATTGAGAAAAACGGGTTTTTCGGGTGAACTAGTTTTATCAAAACCGTGTAATGGATCTAGAAAGGCTGGTGCAACCAAAACCAAAACACTTAGACATTTTTGGTACAACTTGTAAAGGTCTTCCGAAGCTAAGTACAAAACTTCCGAAGGCAATTGGAGTTCTTCCGAAGGCAAAGACAGAACTTCCGAAGATCATGTCTGAGGATCTTCCGAAGGAAGACTCCAACTTCCAATGACAAAGTCTTTCTTTCGTAGTTCAAGACTTAGAAGAAATCAAGACAACGACTTCCGAAGTATGAAAATCAAGAAGTCCTCAAGCCTCAGAAGAAGTAGCCTTTTCCGAGGTATAAGTGGCTTCGGAAGAACAAGTTCTTCTGAAGCCAATAAACCTTCGGAAGACACTACTATGAACCAGTGGACATAAGTATGGCATTTCTGACACTCCGCTGCAAGTCTTTGAGATACTGCATGGTGCTTTCCCGCGCCATGTAGTTGACCATACTTTATTCCACTGTTCACCTTTATCACTTAGTACAGTTACCAACTTTAATTGGTGACAAAAGGTAAGTCATGGACATGTCATGACTATCTTATCTTAGATAATACTTTATCTAAGATAGATTAACTTTAGCATTGTAATATCTGCTTTAGTCATAGGTTTCCAGCTGGTATCAATGTATATCCGGCTATAGGATCTAGTATATATAGTTTCTCATTGTAACTCATGTAATATGCTTGTAAGAGTCTTGTAATACTTTGAGTTGAAAGTAATATATACAATTACCTTGAAAATTATTTCTTTATGTTCTTTGTTACTTAGTATATTATTATCAACTCTTAGAAGGGATTCTGCATCATCTAAACCGAGTGTGTTCCAAGTGAGTTTGAGAGAAAAACAAAGTGTTTAGTGATAAAAACCGATCCTGCACCGTGTATATGACTAAGGTGGATTGTATGAAAGCTTGTGTAACATTTAGTGTGACCTCTGTCACCAAAAGGTCCGTCAATTAACTTGGACTTCGTTAACTTTTCTTCGCTCATTCATTCCTCATCTTTATAAACTATTCGTGTGGATATTATATTTGCTTTATCGTCTTTATTTTTGTGTTTGTATCGTTAACCTATGCTAACTTTAAAAACTTTTAAAATTATCGTTATCGTTACCATTAAATATTCCATTTTTATATAAAATTATTGTCATTAATAAAATCATTTTTAAGTTATAAATATCATTAAATATATTTTATCATTAATATAACAAATCTATTAAAGTTGTTTTCAACCGAAACATTTTTATATAAAATTATTGTCATTAATAAAATCATTTTTAAGTTATAAATATCATTAAATATATTTTATCATTAATATAACAAATCTATTAAAGTTGTTTTCAACCGAAACAAATTTGGGAAACTCGAGGGTTAAGTGCAAGGACTAAATGTGCTATTTTCCAAACTTGGGCTGGGTATATAAACACATTTTTCCAGCCCTAGCCCCCATTCTTCATCATCATCTTCTTCTTCTTCTTCATACTCTTCTTCACTTTCATCTCCTTCCTTGCACCAAAACCGCCCCGTTTGGTCACGTTTTCATCGTCTAGACTTTGACTACAACCGAGTCTACTCCATTCTTGCAGGTAGACGACCTTGGTTGTCCCTTTCTTGCTCGTTTTTCTGCTGTCCATTTTAGGGTTTCGGGTGTTCGGGTTCAACCCGAACACATGAGGTCGTGTGGGTGCGTGTGATGTCCTTCTGCGTGTGCTTCTTGTTTGTGTATGTTTGTAGAGTGTTTCTGGAAGTTCTCGTGGTGTAAAACTCATGCTCGGAGCAGTCGGAGGCTGCTCTGCCAATCTGTAGTCGCAAATCTGCCATTCTGGCGACTGGGTCTGTCATGCGACTGAGCCATGCGACTGGGTGAGTCGTGCGACTGAGTCATTCGGGCGACTGAGTTGTGCGATTGGGTATGTCATGCGACTGAGTCGTGCGATCGAATGAATGTGTGCGATTGAGTCAATGCGAATGAATGTTGTGTGCAATTGAGTCATGCTAACAAATGGATGTATGCGATTGTGCGTGTATCGCACGACTGGAGGCAAATCGTACGAATGAAGGTTCAGTCGTACGAATGATGCTGATTCGTACGAATGAAGGTTGATTCGTGCGTATGGAGTTTGAGTCGTGTGATTGAGTGTTGTGTGGTACGATTGAATGCCAGTCGCACGAATGAAGGTTCAATCATACGAATGAAGCTGATTCGTACGAATGAGGGTTGATTCGTGCGGATGGAGTGTTGAGTCGTGCGTCTGGTCCTGTCGTGCGATTGGAATTGTTGTGTGTGATTTCCTTCTTGTGCGTGGTGTGTGTATGTCGTGTGATGTTGAGGTAACATTAACACGGTTTCCATTGCTCAACCACAAAGATTAAAGTCAACGCTAACAACCTTACTAATGTTATTCCAAATCAAATCAACTTAACATTTTACAAGTATCAATAACCGAATTGTAACTATTAATATTTACCTAATACTACTTTAATAACAATGAAACTTTTACACAAATACCATCAGCAATGATGACGATATTTAGTACTTGGATCTACATAAGATCTAATACGTGTGTCTATTTGTGTGTGTTACACGTGACCCAACCGATACAACCCGAACCGACCGAACGTTACTATTTACTTTATACATATCATTAATGCTTAACAATAACTGTCAATAGGTGTTTGACCGTTCATTGCATACGACATTTGGGAAACTTTGATCATTCATACTTACCACTTAACAAGTGACTTTCGTGGCCCCTTTTATGCTTATACAACATTTCAATCATTTACAAACATGGGGGAAAAGTATGCTCACCCATTTTAAATGCTGTACAATTTACATACAATTTACATACTTGGAATCAAAGTGTTACTCTTTTGTGAGTACTTATCTGATACATGCTTGAGTTCGCTGTGTGGTACTTTCTTTGCAACTATTTAGTTCCAGTGTGGGAACCGACGGATAGGTATTGGTAGTACTACTGGGTTGACACCCCACCCTTGTTTGTTGGTATACTAGTTAGTACCAACAGTGGCCAGGAACGGGCCTTTGGGTGAGTATATTCCGACAAGATCTTTGTGTATGTCATTAGGTTTGGTTGCAAAGCTCATTGTCATGTGATTTTACTTACTTATAACTGTATTCATGGTATTCCACATCACTTACTATACAGCATCAATTACTTATTTACTATTTAAACCTGCGAGCTCACCAACAATCTTGTTGACCATTTTGAGCATATCTTTTCAGGTGCAATGCTAACTGAAGATCTAGGTGTGCTGCCTTAGTGGAGACCGTAGGATGCATTTTCGAGACTAAACATATTCGACAAACATATATTTTGGATTCAATGTTGTAGTCTGATTAAACAATGTATTCTTTTGATACTTGTTCCCGGGTTGTGGGAATTTACATTACAATTGTTACTACTTGTCTATGTGAATCATTTAACATGTTTATGCTTATGGCTATGTTGTCGTGAACATTGACTAAACACGACACAAGTCTCCTTTGTGTCGGGTGTCGTCATGACACGCTTTATCATCATTTATTATATTGCATCTCTACTGCTACCATGTGTTATGACGATCCCGATCTCGTTACATCCCCGTGTTTCCGCTTTTAGCGGGAGTGTGACATTTAGCTATTGAAAATTTTTGTGTTTTAGAAGTTCATAAGAAGTTGGGGTGCCATGGGATTTTTTGTGTCACTTTCGTGACGACACATGATGTTTCACTTTTTTTCAGGTTTCAACGGGTTAACTTGATGCAAGGGTTGATCGTGGAGGGTTCAAGGGTTAAAGTGACACATGTATAGGAAGATATGAAAGGTAGAACCTAATTGTGTGTTGTATGATTACCTTGGCTTTGTGAGGTTGATGGTGTTACACTTGTGGGTCGACCAAGGCTTCAAGAAGGCTGGAACTTCAATGTTCTTGGATATGCAAGAGAGTTTTTCTAGTAGTTTCAAGTAGAGCAATTAAGAGAGTGTTTAGAGATTTGAGTGGATGAAATTAAAGTGTGAATGGGTGTGGGTGTGGTGTTCGGCCAAACTAGAGGAAATAAGGAGAAGATTTGGGTCTTGCCTTCACAAGATTTTGATGAGATGGATGAGAGATTGTTAAGGGGATTAGGGCATGGATCTTGGCAAGATTTAGGGTCTTCCAAGCCATGCAAGGGCATGCATTAGTGAGTAGGGTGGTGGTTTAGTAGCTAAGGTCATAGGTTTTTGTTTTATTTTAATTGGGTTTTACACAAGACAAAATAAGAATGCATGGATATAAATGCCATATGGTGTTTATCTATACTACTATATAATACATATTAGAATGATAAAATGGTAATTTCATTCAAAGTGTAAGGGGCTATTTGATTTGCTTCTGACTCGGTTAAAATGTCTGACGCCACTAACCCATGCCTATTTTTCTTCTTACCCGGTCAGTTTTGAAACAAGCTCTTACCCGGTCATCACCTTCTGACCGAGTAAGAGAAATCAAACAACCCCTAAGACATCTAAACAACATTTTAAGCATAGAGTACATGTGCTTTATGCAATACTTTCACTTTTGCCCCATTTAATTAACTTCTTCTAATTATTGTATTATTTAATACACATTAAACATAATGGAAGAAACAACCAAATGTATCATTTGATGATTCCTTATTTCCAAAATCTGATAAAGGATCATCATGTTTGTTTGATATAGATGCATTAACAAACTCATTTAACTCTGGTTATTTGAATGCTGCAGGTTCTACGGATACATGCTATCCATATGTTCCTCCAAATATGAATGAAGTGTCATTATCTATCTATCTTCCAAGACCATCACCACACTCTTCCATTGTTTCTGATCCTGGCACTTCATATCATCCAAGAAATGCAGAACATGATCAAACTAACAGATCAGTAGCAGTTAACTCTGCATCCGCAGATGTTTTTCCTGCATCCAGAGAAAAATGATCACTACATCCGCAGAAGCTCAACAAACAACATCTGTAGATGTTCCTGTAACTCATGCGGAAGCTCAAAACACATCTGTAGATGTTCTACGAAAGTTGTTCACAATGATGCTGATGCACAAACTCATGAGGAGGGATATCATTCAGCATCAGAGGATCAAAATGATAAAGATCTTGACTACTTTGTTGATTCTCCATCTCAGCTGGATTCCTCTCCATCAATGAGTATGACTAATTTGAAATCATCTATTCCAGTTGCATCTATTCCAATAACAAGAATTCATAAAATTCTTCAATAGATAATATTATTGGTGATCTTAATTAAAGAACCACCAGAAGCCAAAGGGGAGCGGCCAACATTTGTCTCTTCACTTGTTTTCTTTCACAAGTGGTTCCTCCCAACATAACTGCTGCATTGAAGGATAACACCTGGATTGAAGCTATGCAAGAAGAACTTCAGCAATTCAGAAAGCAGAAAGTCTGGAATCTAGTTGATCTTCCTGAAGGTCAATATCCAATTGGCACTAGGTGGCTTTTCAAATACAAACTAGATGACAGAGGCATCATAGTAAGAAACAAAGCAAGGCTGATAGTACAAGGCTATACTCAAGAAGAAAGGATAGACTATGATAAAGTCTTTGCACCCGTTGCAGGGATTGAAGCAATCAGAGTTTTCCTTCCCTATGCATCACATAAGAAGTTTACAGTTTACCAAATGGACGTAAAATGTGCTTTCTTATATGGGAAAATTGATGAAGAGGTCTATGTTGCTTAACCTCCAGCCTTTGAGGATCCAGATTATCCATACAGAGTATACAAGCTTGACAAAGCTTTGTATGGTCTTCATCAGGCTCCAAGAAAGTGGTATGAAACATTATCATCATTCTTACTCAAGCAAAGATATAAAAGGGGCACAATAGATCAGACTCTCTTTCTCAAACAAGAACATCAAGACCTCTTGGTTGTCCAAATTTATGTAGATGACATTATTTTTGGCTCAACAAACAAGAGATTGTGTAAAAGCTTTGAAGGTTTAATGAAATCTGTATTTATAGGTTCAAATGGATCGATCTGTGATTGTTATCAAGCAATTGACAATTATATGAACAATGTAATCAACACAATTTCAGATAAGTTCAATAGGAGAACTAACCTTCTTCCTTGGTTTACAAGTTCATCAGAAACCAGATGGCATCTTCATTAATCAAGAGAAGTATATTCATCAAATCTTGAAGAAGTACAATCTTGCTGGTACTTCTTCATGCAAAACACCAGCATCCACAATAGACAAAGTTGTACCTGATCCTACAGGGAAATCAATTGATCAAAGATTGTATATATCAATGATAGGATCTTTAATTTATTTAATTTCAAGCAGACCTGACATAATGTTTGTTGTGTGTGTTTGTGCTAGGTACCAATCAGATCCTAAAGATTCACATCTGAATGTTGTCAAAAGGATCTTCAGATATCTCAAAGGGAAGCCAGCCCTTGGAATTTGGTATCCCAAAGATAGAGATTTCAACCTATGTTCATACTCTGATAGTGACTTTGGAGGATGCAACAATAACAGAAAATCCACAGTTGGTGGATCTCAATTCATAGGACCAAGACTTGTTTCCTAGCAGTGCAAAAAACAAATAAATATATCTGTATCCACAGCTGAGGCTGAGTACATAGCTGCTTTAGCTGGTTGCTCTCAAGTTTTATGGTTGCAAAACCAATTACTTGATTATGGTTACAATTTTCTTCAAACACCAATCCACATAGATAACTCAGCTGCTATGGTCATCACTGCTAATCCAGTGCAACATAGTAAAACAAAACACATAGAAATCAGATACCATTTTCTGAGAGATTGATTAGAAAAGGTTTAATTAAGTTAATCAAAGTGGATACAATAAATCAGCTTGCTGGTTTATTCACTATAGCTTTTGATCCAGTTAGATTTAATTTTCTTATTGAATCTTTGGGCATCTTAGATTAATCATCTGTCAACAGAAAAGCATGAGACTGTCCTTGTATATATTCATATAAAAAAATCCAAAAACATTCATTAAACAATATAAAAATACAAAAAAATTGTCTTAATTTATTGTTTTCTTATCTAGCAGTTCATATTATGGGAAATGATAGTTCACTATGTCTTTGCTACTTGCTTGAGTTTTTAACTTTCACTACAGACTGGTCAGTAGTGCTTTGATATGTGGGTAGGTTCAGCTTGAGTGGAAAATACACTAAGTGCATGCATAACATAATGAAAAGGTGACTGTCTGTGGGAAATTCCATTTATAGGATCAAGCAAGTATGTCTTATCCTGATGTGATCAAATTACTCACCCAAGCACACTATGTACCAACATTTTATAATTTCAATATTTGGAAATCATATTCCTTTTGTTTTGTGTAGACAAAGACCTGGGCTTATGAACACCTTGGTAAGCATCTATAACCAACTGATGACCAGATTATGATCCTCTTCATCCCTCTGTTTTATATAAACAAAGACCTGGGTTAAAGGCACCTCTGTTTTACGGAAGTAAAGACCTGGTGACCTGATGATAATCATATCTAAGTACTTAAAAGAATCCATTGTGATCAACAGTATATTAACTTAAGAGCTTTTGCATCAATATATTAATGAGATTTCAAATAAATCTCAAGATAGAACTTATAACTTAAAGCATATAGTTTTTAAGTGTGAAAAAATGATGACTTGACTCACAAACGAACGACTAACTCTATGTGAATTGAATGTGGAGCCCATAATTGGCTATCTTTAATCAACATCAAAACATGATAAACAGCATGCCTAGTTGAACACATACTCCTGTTTGAATTTATGTGAACCATCATACTTGCAATCAGCACTAGATTCATGTCTCATATCATCAAACAAATTGATACAGGAAGATGCTTAGTGTCATAGTATGATCCTATTATATGTCTCTATATGCTTGTACATTTTTTTAATTTATTTTTGTTTATAGTTTTAGTTAAGTAATTTTCACCAGTACCTTTCATGCTATTCTTCTAGGTAAATTTATGATCAATGCATCCATTCATCATTAATCACAAATTTAAGGGGAGTAGTTAATGCATGAAATCATGAAATCTAAATTTTCAAAAAATCAAATGAAGGAATTGGGACTTGAGCGCTAACTTGGCTACATGATACATGAGGTTTTTCAACTCAAATCATTTCTTGCACATTTGCCATGAGGACAAAATCAACAAGGTTCAAAAGCAACAAATGGTTCTAACATGTTGATAGAATCATACAAACCAATAAGTTTCAAACTTTACAACTCAGCAGAAGCTATATTGCAAGATTTGGACTTCAGCAGAAGCTACAATGCATTTTCTTATCAGCAAATGCTACACTGCGAAACTTAAAACAAGAAAAATATAACCATCCGTAGATTGGTAACCTACAGATGTGCTGATA
This sequence comes from Flaveria ramosissima, assembly GCA_025215565.1. Lineage (NCBI taxonomy): Eukaryota > Viridiplantae > Streptophyta > Magnoliopsida > Asterales > Asteraceae > Flaveria > Flaveria ramosissima. The sequence goes on along the minus strand of CM046039.1, from coordinate 84,572,678 downwards.
TTTTAAAGTATAATACATCTCCATAGGATTGGTAACCTATGGAAAATGAAATTATACTTCATCAGATTCTAGTTCTTCCGTAGATCATCTACGGATGACTATGCTTGAAAGAATTGAATAACCCAGATTGGGGTTGATAAGTCAAAGGAATGGTAACTAATGGTGTGCTCAAATTTGTGAAAGTAAATTATTATGAAAATTTACAATAATGATGCTAAGCATAACAAAAAAAATCAAGAATAGAGAAGATCCAAATCCAACTCCTCTACATTGGTTGATGATGAATTCCTGAGGAGGGTTGGTTACTCAAACAGAAAAGCAGCAGCTATCAAGGTTATTAAAGGCAATCAATTTACATTTCCCATAAATGAATGGGGATATGTTGAAAGAACTAAAAAATTGGTGCAACTGAGAAATCAAGATAAGAAGAAGGCAAAGAGAATAAGACTTTTTGATCCGGTTGAAATTAAACTTCTTCATCCAAGCTACACCTCATATCTTAATGAAAAGTTCTTCCCAAAGCTCAACGAAGAAAAAGCTCAAAAAGACCTATGCTTGTATATGCACTTATTTCAAGTAATTGATAAACTACATGCTAAGGCCTACAAGAGGAGGAAGTTTGAAGCTGGGCAACTGTTGGGAACAACTATAAAAGAGGTGTCTGAGTTGAGAATCTCTAAAAAATATGAATTAGAAATAGTAAACAACAATAATGTTTTGACAACTCTTACAACCGAGGAGGATATTCTGGGGTTGAGTTTTGAAACATTGAAGAAGATTTGCAGAATTGAGATCAAATACAAGTATGATGATCAAAAGGATACAGTCTCCTATTTCAACAAGAAGATGGTGTCAAGAGTTAAAGGGCTGTCAATTTTGAAAAACTAATTACAAGTTTCTAAGCCTAAGGGAGAGTATTGTTGGATCTAGTCTTGATAGGTCTAGATACATTGTATTGGCTTAGAACTTTAATCAATATTTGTAATAAAAACTCTTGTAGATCATTATCTTAATGTATGCTGTGTATATATATAAGTTAGCCCATAAGCTGTGTTGATTTATGTGTCAATGCAGGATTAACATCAAACTTAGTCAATTTTGTAAATGACTAAGTATAGGAAACATCTACGGATGAACAATTTGTTCTTCCATAGATAATCTGTTGCGGATAGGTAATCTGCTGCGGATGAATAACTTGTTGTTGCGAATGAAGTCTAAGTGAAGATACCTACGAAAGGCATAACTCCTATGGAAGACTAAAGACCTACGGAAGACCAACACTTGCATGTACTTCACCAAGTACATCAAGTCAAACACTGAGTGATGTCTTAAAGTCAACTCCTACGGACGAATTTAACTCAGTCAGAGACTGTGTCATATCATAACATTCTCCAAGTAATTTTCTTACCACGATAAGAAAGGTACTGTTTCCAACAAATTTATTGTTACCCTAACAGTAAATTCCTGAGCCTATTAATACAAGGCATAAGCTCACACTTTGAGGCACGTCTGAATACCTAACAATACGTCAGTCAATACATCAATCAATCACAAAACCCTAGTTGCTAGTGATCCCAAATTTACGATCAAACCCTAGCAACTGCAATATCATTTACACCAAAATAATTAATAGAATCATAGCAACCATCATCATCATCATCAATTATTATTTGTTCTTTTGTAATCATTATTCTATTTTTAATTAAATAATTTTGAATCAAATCATATTTGTTCATTTATTGATTGTTCTGTTCTTCATTATTACTTCATATTGCAATTGTTATTTCATATTCAATCAATTAAATAACGAATAGTGATAATTCCACGATCATTATTCAATGTCAATCTAACCTGATAATTCCTGATTGCGATCCTTGGATTCACAGTAATCAGTACAACCATCCAATCACTAGATGGTTTTATGATGAAACCCACTTTGATGTGGTGTTAGAGAGACAGTTGGAAGGAAAGAAGCTGCGGACATCAAACTGTTTGATCCGGTTGAGAAAACTTTTACATCCATCCTATGTGTCATTCTTGATGATAAAGTTATTCCCTTTAATTGATGATGTTTTGTGTAATGGTGACTGTTGTTACTTCATGCATATGCTGAGGATTCTAGGCATAGTGTATGTGAAGGCTACCTTGAAGCAAACATTATAGACAAACCAGTAGTCTCTGACACACATTGAAGGAATAACAAGCCTCAGGATCTTAGAGAAGAACAATCTGGAAGTATTAAAGGGTGATCATGTACTAAAGGGTTAACTAACATTTAAACATCATAAACATACATATCAAACACTAATTATTGTTTTAAATTTCTTTTTCATGTTTAGTAGATAAAGAAATTTTGCAAGTGTTGGCAGTGGATGAAGACCTGCCCATAGCAGATGCATAAATGTCAATAGCGGATTAAGTCTGAAGAAGTCCTATTACTCACAATGGATGAACAACTTCACAACTGATAATCAAGTACCCATAACAGATGAACATTTCACAGCGGATATCAACAAGACAAACATTCACCAAGTGTTCACAACGGACGACTATCATATATAGTGGGAAACTCATTAATCATCCACAGAGGACAGTTACACATCCAAAATGGACATGTTATCATCCACAATAGAAAACACTTAGACTTAGGATTGTATGTAATTTGTTTTTACATAAGGGTATTTTTGTAACTATACATATATTTTTTGTATAGGTTATAAATAGTAGTATACCCTAATCCTTTGTAAGCTTTTCAACAATCAATCAAACAAGCAGTTATTATCATTCATACCATTCAAGCATTCAAACACACACAATCATACACACACAGAGATCTCATATCATTAACCATGGGTTTTCGCACTATGATTAATAAGTATTAACACAATAACAACTTGTTATCTTTGAGAGACTGAAAATGATCCTTAGAGTAATTCATTCATTTTGTTCTTGTGTTCAAGTACAAAACCCGAATTCCATTAAATATCAATTGATTGTATAAATTTCACGTGATTTCCCCAAATAATATCAATTGATGTGTATAAATATCACATGATTGTATCAATTTATCATATAAATATCACATGACTTTATCAAATAATAACCACATAAAATAGGCAACAAATACTCTAAGTTTTATACTCTAAGTGTTATAGTCACAAGTCAAAAGGCAATCCGCCTTTTGACTATACATTGATCTTGTTGCCTAGATTAGTGTTTCCAGCTGTGTAAGGCCCCGTTCCTGGGACGCTCATAACTCGCCAATCATCGCATATAAAACATATGATTTACCTTTAATATTATTAAAATATTACAGCGGAATTAATTCATACCATTTCATATCATATAAATAATCGCTTTTGCAAAATAATACCACATTCATAATCGTTACAAAATATCATTTGTTCGCATCACTATGCAAAAACATTATCGTAACATAAAATGGATGCCATCCAAAACAAGCCAAGTAGCCACCCCGTGCAGTCCTCAGCAACATCTACCTGCCAACTGGAAATTGCATAAAAGTCAGCGTTGCTGAGTGAGTTCTAGTTTTACAATAACATTATTGTAAGGATTCCTATAAGTGTGATGCGGCCAAAACATCCAAAGTCTCTCTGCATGCATGCACTGAAGAACAGAAGTAGAAATGCTTCTGAAGTTTTACACCATGCACTAGAAATATTCTTAGTGTAAAATCTTTCGAAGCCATGACCAACATCTTCCGAAGCCAAAAGTAAAGTCTTCCGAAGCTTCAAAGACAAAGTATTCCGAAGCCAAAGAGTGAAGACAGATTTCTTCCGAAGACTTTTAGAGATATGCCTTTATCTGATGTACTTTGCCATAAAACTGGACCACCTTTCCGCTGCAACTCTGTAAAGTCACCAACTTACATGAGTTGGTGAAAAGGTCCATGCTTTTGGTAACTGTACATTGAGGTCTTGAGTCCATGCTTTCTACTTTATGTACTTTTATCCTTTTTGTAATATATTAGGATGTGAGCTATGGCATGTCATATTCACTAGTCAAAAGGTAGATTTGCCTTTTGACTCTACATTTGATTTTGTAGTTGTCTAGTCAATTGTACCTAGCTGGCCTTCAAAGTATGGCCGGTTGTAGGATGTAGTATATGTATCTCAAGTACTTGTAACTTTCCTTTATGCTTTGTAACATTTGTAATAGAACTTGAGAAGCAATATACAACATTCTTGAAAACCAATAACTGGTGTTGTTTGCCATCTTGTTCTGTCTCATATTTACTTGTGTTCTTAGCATCTTTCACAAAAGTTAACTAGTTCCCTATTTGACCTGTTAAGTGTTCTAAGAAACTCTCCTCATTGTGTTGTTGTGTTGTAAGTGCATACCCTTCACCGGTCCTGCATTTGGTATCAGAACATTTCAGGCTCTTGATATAAGATCTCACCATCTTAAGATCCCTCATACACACAAAATACTTAACAACTCAAATGGCAGCTATTACCAAAGCTGATATGGAAACTAGAACTATGACAAAGTCTCCACTGATAACTCCTGAAGACTTTGATACTTGGTGTCAAAGAATGGAAAGCTTCATCAAGTCTCAAGACTCCAGGATGTGGGACTATGTTGTTGAATGACCTTACATACCAAGCACCACTTCTGCTACTGGTGGTGGTATGATTCCTTAGGCTGTGGCTGACTATTCTAAAGAAGACAGGAAGAGAATAGAGATTGATCAGAAAGCCATGACAACCCTTCAAACTGCTCTTCAAAACTCCATCTACAAAGGCTTCAAGAAGCGAAAAACTACCAAGCAACTATGGGAAGCACTGAAGCTGATGTATGAGGGGTCTACTGAAGCAATGTAGAACAAGAAGGATCTCCTGAAGTAGCAGTTTGAAAACTTTACCTTTAAGGTAGGTGAAACCATGACTCAACAATACGTTAGGTATGTTGAGATTGTGGATACTCTAATGGATGTTGGAGTAACTCTTGAGAACAGGGACATTGTAAGGAAATTTATGTCCTCTCTTCCTAGACAATGGACACATTACTGTGTTGTTATCAAGAGGATTGAGAACCTTAAGACTCTTACTCTCATAGAGTTGTATGGTATTGTTAGTGGCTACCAGATGGAGATGAACATGCAAAACTCATATGGTAACTCCAGCAATCAACTGAGTTCAGCCCTCCATGTGGTTGAAAGGGAAAGCATTGAACCACAGCATCATCTTATATGCTTCCCTGATAACTCATAAAAGGACCCTTTCATCACCTTTCCAGAGACTCCAAGGGAAAGTTACACTCAAGGAAGTCCTTCCAAGAGACAAGTTCTTCTCATGTCTTTGTCTCTGCTGATGAAACCTCAGGCAACTTTCTCTTCACCCTTGAAGATTCGGACTGTATCTATCCAGATGATCTGGAGTATAAGGACATAGTCCATCAAATGGCTCTTCTCACTCACAAAGCCAAGAAGTTCTACAAGAGGACAGGGAGAAAGTTTCCAAGCAATGCAGCCAGTGGAAAGTTTGGACTGGATAAAAGCAAAATAAAGTGTTATAACTATAACCAGATGAGACACTTTGCAAGAGAGTGTAAGGCACGAAGGACAAATAGTGGGCAAGCACAAACCAGACCAAACTACACTGAGAAAGCCCCCCAGAATGTGAAGCCAAAGCAGCAAGCTGCAGTTGTTGTTAAAGAAGGAGGCTTTGACTGGAGCTTTCAGGTAGAAGATGCATCTCCAAACCAAGCACTCATGGCAGACCACAATGAAACCAAGGTATTAGAACATCTTTGTACTCCTGAATGCATTGCTAAAGTCAATAGATACAGGTCCTATAATTTAGAAATGAGATCTAATCTTGAGTCCTTAAATATCTTAAAAGCTGATTTTTAAAGAGCTAAAAATGATTATAAGCTAAAAATAGAGGACTTAGAGAAAACCATTTAAACTCTTAAACATGAGCATACAAACTACAGGACTCAGATCAAAGACCTCATTACTAAGTTAACTGAATGACAGGCTGAGCTTGTGATCAGCAAAGCCAAGGCAGAAAAATGTGTTCTTGAAGAAAATACCTTCAAGAACATAATATCCTCATCCTGGCATGCAAAAGTTTGTTATCAAAATAAGCAGGGACTAGGATCTTGTGAGATAGCTCCTCCACACACAATCTTGTCTGTAAGATCTCCTAAGTGTGGAACTTGTCAAGATGAGCTTCCCCTCATAGATCATGTGACTGAAGAGGATGAAGAGGAGATGGTGGAGAATGGCTCTAAGAATAGTGAAGAAGAGCATTCTAAGAAGGGTCACCATCTCTCTGAGGAGGGCAAAGTTGTTGGGATGACCAAGTCAAGAAGAAAGAACTTGATCAGGAAGGCCAAAAGAAAGTCCGAAAAGGCTCAAGAGATCAAGGCCACCTTTAATTCTGCAAAGAAACAAGTCTTCATCTCTTCAGGATTTGAAGTGGTGAAGCTGAAGACACCAACTTGAACTCCATCAACAAGAGTTTTGGTTTATGTCCAAATCATTCCATCATCAAGAAGAAGGCTGATCAGTTGTGCATCACTGTTGTACAACCTGAACCATCCAGCTCCAAAGGTATTTCTATCCCTACAAGAACTGCCACAGCATCTGCAAAGATGAAGATGGAGAAGGAAAGTGATCAAGTTCAGCCTTGTTCACAAAGGAAAACTCCTAGAAGGAAGAAAATGGACTATGTTATGTGGGGGAGTACTTATCATCTTGCTAAGGATTGTGTTTACAATCAAAAGAGTACTCTCCACATGACCAAGAAAGAAACTTCTAAGAGTTTGGAAAAGAAGAAACAAGCTTTGGAAGGAAAATCTATTTCCTTCGGAAGCTCCAAAATGAAGAAGAAGACAAGTGGAAACTTGCCTTTGGAAGAAAATTTGGTCTAAAAAAAAGGAATACTTCCGAAGCACCGAAGACTGCTGCAGTGAAAGCAAGATCTTCCGAAGGTACAATCATCGAAACTTCCAAAGTCCTCAAAACTTTCGAAGTATTGAAGGTCAAGTCTAAGCTTCCAAAGGTAATGTGGAAGTCAAAGAAATACCAAGTGGCTGAAAATTCTTCATCAACATCAGCAAATGATCCTTCTAGCATGACTATAGGATCAGTTACTGTTGCATTGTCTTCAACTTCTTTTGATGAGCCCAAAACCAGAGGCTTGGGTTTCCAAATATAGCTAATCATCTCTTTTGTGCAGGAACAACTCAAGACAAACAGAAATGTATGGATCATTGATAGTGGCTGTTCCAGGCACATGACAGGCAATAGGTCACTACTCCAAAAGTTTGAAAGAATTGATGGAGGACCAGCTGCTTTTGAAGGAGATGCAGGAGGTTACATTATAGGAAGGGGAAATGTCACAAATGGTAAGCTCAGCATTGAGAAGGTAAACTTTGTCAAGGAGCTTGGGTACAATCTTCTGAGTGTATCCTAATTTTGTGAACAGAGTCATAATATGCTCTTCACGAAGCATGAGTGCATTGTTCTCAGGCCCGAGGTGGTCATTCCTCATGAGCACATCTTGCTCAGAGCCCCCAGGAAAGGGAACATGTACAAGATGAACTTGCAAGAAACATCTCCCTCTGGAGAAGTTTCATGCTTTCTATCTAAAGCATATAATGATGAATCTTTCCTCTGGCATAAAAGAATGTGCCATGTAAACTTTAAAAACATGAATAAATTAATTAAGAATGATTTGGTAACTGGAATACCAAAGAAAGAGTTTACAAGTGATGACCACTGTGTTGCATGCCTGAAGGGGAAGCAACACAAGGTATCTCACAAGCCAAAGGAAAGAAATTCCATCATTAATCCCCTACACTTATTACATATGGATCTCTATGGCCCCACCATTGTAATGAGTGTAGGAAGGACCTCTTATTGTTTGGTGATCACAGATGATTTTACAAGATTCACTTGGGTTCTTAGAATTAAGGATGAGACCCCTGAGATTCTAAAGAATTTCATCTTAAAGATTGAGAATCAATGTGATCACAAGGTCAAAACCATAAGATGTGATCAAGGAATTGAATTCAAGAATCAACTCCTTGGTACATTTTGTGATGAAAAGGGTATTACAAGACAATATAGTGCTCCCAGGACTCATCAGCAAAATGGTGTTGCTAAGAGGAGAAACAAGACACTAATTGAAGCTGCAAGAACTATGTTGTCTTACTCTAAACTGCCTATCACCTTCTGGGCAGAGGCAGTGAACACTGCTTGCTATGTGCAAAATAGAGTTTTAGTGGTTAAGACACATGGTAAGACTCCTTGTGAACTTTGGCACAAGAGAAAACCTTTCATTGGTTTTCTTAGGTCATTTGGATGTCCTTGCACCATCTTGAATACCAAAGATCAAATTGCTAAGTTTGCTGAGAAATCAGATGATGGAAACTTTATTGGATACTCTTCTCAAGCTAAAGCTTATAGAGTATACAATCTCAGAACTAGAATAGTTGATGAGTCAGCCAATGTGACTTTCAATGAGCACACTCCCAGTGTGAAGGTTCTGGTCCGGATTGGCTATTTGATCTTGATTTAGTTACCAACTGTTTTAACAAATATTATGAGAATGTTTCAGGGTCCACAGATATACTACCTACAGGTGATCTTGATCCAAGATTTGAGCTAAGAAGACCTTCTAGTTACACATCTTCAGCTCCAGTGGTAACTAATCCTGCAAATGAAGCTTCTACCAACACATCAATGACAAATCCTACTGATGCTTCTGGGGTGCCTTCAAATTCCAGTTTAGAGGCATAAAACTCAGGAGAAGGAGCTTTAAATGTTAGAGAAAATGGTGGTGGTGAAAGTGATCAGGAATTTCTTGATGCTAATAACCACTCCATTAAAGACAACATCAATGATGTCACACACTCATTGGATCAAGTCAATCTTGATAAGTGTGCTGATGTGGAGGCTAAATCTTCTTTGCCAGATCAGAATTTTTCAAATTTAGATATGTCTAAGCAACTTGCTGTGATCCCTCAGCTAAGGATCCACAAGTCTCATCCTACCACAAACATCATTAGGGATGTTGATTTAGGGGTGAGAACAAGAGGATAAATCCATCAAGCAAATGTTTGTCTTCACTCTTGTTTCTTGTCCCAGATAGAGCCAAAGAAAATTGATGAGGCTCTAAAGGATGGAAGTTGGGTTGAAGCTATGCAAGAGGAGCTGCTTCTATTCAAAAGGCAAAAGGTGTGGAACCTATGTCCTCTTCCTCAAGGGAAGACTACCATAGGAACCAAATGGGTTTTCAGGAATAAGAAGGATGATAGAGGACTTGTCATCAAGAACAAGGAAAGAGTAGTTGTTCAAGGGTATACTCAAGAAGAAGGAATTGACTACACAAATGTTTTTGCTCCTGTAACAAGACTTGAAGCTGTTAGGATATTCCTAGCTTTTGCTGCATCCAAGAACTTCATGGTCTACCAACTTGATGTCAAGTGTGCTTTTCTTTATGGGGTGATTGATGAAGAGATGTATGTCAGACAACCACCTGGGTTTGTAGATCTTGATCATCTTGATTATTCTGCAGGCTTGATAAAGCTCTTTATGGGCTGCACCAAGCACCAAGGAAGTGGTATGAGACTCTATCTCAATATCTCTGTCAACATGGCTACAAAAGGGGTACTATAGATGGAAGTCTCATCATCAAAGGAACAGAAAATGACATAAGCTAGTTCAGGTATATGTAGATGACATTATCTTTGGGCCAACTAATCCAAATTCTACAAAGACTTTCAGAAGCTGATGAAGGACAGGTTTGAAATGAGTGCCATGGGGGAACTCAATTTCTTTCTAGGAAGCAAGTTGACAATGGCATCTACATAAGTCAGTCAAAGTATGTACAAGACATACTTAAAAGGTTCAACATGGCTGATCACAGGTTGCTAAGACAACCATAGCCAGAAATCACTCCCTTGGACCTAATCTTGAGGGGGAGTGTGTTGATGAGCATCTCTATTGGGTAATGATTGGGTCTCTTATGTACCTCACAGCTAGCACGCCAGATATCAAGTTTTCTACATGCATTTGTGCAAGATATCAAGCCAACCCCAAGATGTCACACCTGGTCACTGTCAAAAGAATCTTAAGATATCTCAAAGGTGCTCCATCACTTGGCCTTTGGTATCCAAAGAATTCTGACTTTAATCTGTATGCTTATACAGATAGTGACTATGATGGTTGCAACATGACTGCAAAGTCTACATCAGGGGATGTCAATTTCTTGGTGGAAGAGTAGTCTCTTGGCAATACAAGAAACAATCCTTTGTGTCTGCATCAACTGCTGAGGCTGAATACATTGCTGCTGCAAGCTGTTGTGCTCAAGTGCTTTGGATTCAAAATCAGATGCTGGACTATGGATTCTACTTTAAAGAGACTCCCATCCACATAGACAACAACAGTGCTATCTCCATCACAGAGAATCCTATGCAGCACTCAAGGACAAAGCATATTAATATCAGGTATCATTTAATTAGAGATAACTTTGAAAAGGTTTTAATCAAACTAATCAAAGTTAACACAAATGAACAATATGCTGATCTGTTCACCAAAGCTTTTGATGAGCAGAGATTTAAATATCTTGTATCAGCTATTGGGATGATTAACTTTGAATAGCTTTTCTTAAAACTTAATCATATTTATATCTAAAACCTGTGTGTCCTAAGTTGTCTATTTTATCACCTTCATAAGCCCTTGTTTTCTTTGGAAGAAAATCTTTTCAAAAGACTTTTCTTAGATTTTTGAAAATTTTGATCTCTTTTCTTTTCGGAAGACTTAAAATTTCATTCGGAAGAAATTTATGTCTTAGTAAACAAATAATTGCTTCAGTAATTTTACCTTCGGAAGAAATTTCTGAAATATCTTCTGAAGCTTAAAATCAACTTAAGTACTCTGCATGTTTTCAAAGAACAAGTTTCTTCCAAAAGCAATTTACCTTCGGAAGTTTTTATTCTCCTTAGAATAAAAAATCCCTGAGTGTAAATTCTCTTCCGAAGCAAAATTCTCAAAAACCTTTGAAATAAATTTCGAAGCCAATTTGCCTTCGAAAGCTTTTTCTTCAGAACTTCCGAAGCAAATAACCTTCGAAAGATTTCTCGACTTCCAAGAAAACTTCTTTTTGGGCAAAAGTAAACTACTTTTCAGAGGTGGGACCGACTTTCGGATTTCAAAGTTTATCCTCTTTCATTAACTTTGTCTCAAATCCGTTTCACATAAATGCCCAATGGTTCCCCCCTCTTTCACTATCTTCTTCAATTACACTATTCCTTAAGCCTAAATTCTCCCAAACCGCCTTTGTTCTTCATCTTTCTTCATCCTTAAGCTTCTCAAATGGCCAACCTAAACTGCAAAAACAACCCAAATTTCTCCATGCAACTTCACAAGCAACACAACAAGGTTGCTCTGTTAAGCTCTGAGAAAGATGAAAGTTTCTCAGAGGTTTGCCGTTTGCTGGCTCTATCCAACTACTTCACCTCTCTAACCATTGATCCTACTCTCTATGAGGATCATCTGCTTGAATTCTGAAAGACCTGCCAAGAGGTCATTATGGATGGGGAAAGGCACTGTCTGACACAATGCAAGGAAGGATAATCTTCATCGCTCCGACCATCATAAACTCTCACTTGCAGCTGGATGATGAAGAATGCGAGTTGTCCTTCCCAAAGGAAGCTGTAAATCATTCCTTTGAGCAGATGGGCTATGAGGGAGATTTCTCTGTAAAGACCTTCAGGAAAGGAAAGGTCTCATCCCAGTGGAAATACATGCTTCATGTGGTTATCCACAGCTTGTCTAACAAGAATGGAAGGTGGGACCAGATTCCTGAAGATCTCTCCTTCATAGTACATGGAATGGTTCAAGGGGTCAAGTTCAAGTACTCTCAGTTTGTTTATACAAATTTGCTTGCTAGCTTGGACTGCATAGAGTATTATATGTTACTAGATATGTTCAACACATTTTCAACTATGCACTGGGCTCACAGTTGAGGGAAACAGATAATATTCTTAAATTGGGACAGATGAAGCCCGGCATCATTAAAATTATGAAGAAGCCAACTCTAGGCTTTTCAGGAGTATAAACAGCCCTTTTCCCAAAAATGTTAGGGCTCATTGCTTAAGGTGACAACCTAGCAACACAAGCTAGTGTTGAACCCACACCTTCTACCTCTTAACCACCAAAAATGCCCCAAGTCACCCTCACCTACCAAAGAAAATCCAAACGAACCCCTGCTCAAGCTATTGAGTCTGTGCAGGCCCCCATATACTCACCCATACATGAAGAAGTGGACACTATAGCTCCCACTTCCCCTGAGGAGCAAACCACTCCCATCTCTTCAAGAATCAGGGATGAGGTTCCTCATGCTCACCCTGATGAGCTCATAAGCCAAACTACCTTAAGCCCTCACTCTTAGTCTCAATACTCAAGTGAACAACCTTTAGGGGAAAGTTACCATCCCCAGCCTTTAGACATAAATCAACCCATTCCCAACCTTTCATTCTATACTGATGAAGACTTAGGTTTCAGTGGGTACCATGAGTCTCTCTACTCTTCCCCTACTCAAAGAGAGATGAGTACTCTTGAGTCTCTGTAACTCCAGGATAATCAAACTTGAATCAAATCATGAAGAATTAGATCAAAATATGATAATCACCATCAAAACCCCTTTGATCTTCAATTAGATTGCAAATAATATTGTTTACAAATAATCCCTCAATCTTTTGGTCATGCAACCATTGACCTAATTCTAATTACAATTAGGCTATTTATAGTCTAGTTTAAGTTTCCATATTTACACATAACCCCCTAGACTATATATTTAGACTAAAACATGACTCAAAGAAAGTAAAATATATTTTGTTCATACAAAATATATTTATTACAATAAAACTCCTAGTCATCTAAATCTTCAACGTCTCGTCTCGGTTCCTCGTCTCGAACGTGTCGGGTTTGACTTTTGTTGACTTTGACCGTGACGTTGACTTTGGTTGACTTTCACTGTGTTGATAATATAGACTATCTTTTACAGCTCCAACAATACTCCCCCTTAGTCTATCATTATCAACGTCTTCAAGCGAAATCAACATCGAGAAGTCAACAGTAGAAAGATCTTCAATTTGAATCTTTCTGAATATGATGAGAAAGATTTTTCATCTCATAAGCTCCCCCTATTTATATGCTCCCCCTTTTCGAGTGCAAGCTTTACAAAGATATTGGAACAGGTTTCTCAAATCTCTAATCTTGAGTGCTTCAGATGATGTAAGAGGAGGATTCCTAGCTCGATATCTTCTGCAAACTTGAGGAACAGGTTCTCTGATCAGGTACACTGCTCAAATGATGATCGGCCATCACATACAGCAAAAATCTAAAACACATTCACAAACACAATCTCGACATTTCTAATTAGATCATATTATTTTAACAAAATAAACCCGTGTTTATCTGTGTTTGAAAACAAGCGAACCCGTGTTCGTTTGTGCTCACTTTCTATGAAATGCATGAAAAATAATAAAATGTAATCAGCATAATATGGAAGACCTAAAGAAATTTTGAATGAAAATTTAAAAAATAATTTCTTTATTATATATATTTATTATAACATTTTTTATCTATTATATTTTTTTTGTTTTTTTTTGTTTTTGTTTTTGTTTTTTTTTGTTTTTTTTTTAAACCGAGAACTGAATCGATCATGAGATCATATCCTCAAGATATACTTTAGCACAAAGATGAATTTAATCATCGACAAGCAATGAGATCACACTGATAACTGAATCTAATCACAGTCTTTGAATGAGTTTTGAAATTCTCAAACAGCTCAATAACGATTGCTGATATGTTTGTCCACTTAAACTCATACCCTATCTTTTTCAACAAGCAGTAGATGATTCGTTAAGGTTCGATTAAATGCTTTAGAATGCTAGGACCCCACAATCATTTGGCAAAAACCCTCACCCAACCTCAGGATTTCTTGAATTTTGTTACGATCTTTATAGAGCAAGGCGTGTGCATTAGTGTGCAAGTGATTATCAACAGAATATTGCATTCTGTGATGAATTAGATGATTTGACACTACTTAGACCAAAATGGTGAGAGCTCCAGGTCTATACTCACGTATAACAAAGGAGATGACCATTTAATCATGTGCCGATGAGAGCTCCAGGTCAGTACTATCGTACAGCAGAGGAGATCATCACTCCAGGTCAGTACTACCGTACAGCAGAGGAGATTAGCACATACACAAGACACATAAATACACCAGACATGGCTCAAAGATATGGCTTATATGATTTGTATCATGGTGGGTGAAAGATCAATTCTCAATCCAATTTTTGTCAGGACTCAGTTTTCGTGCAAGCCAAAATGATTGCGTAAATCCAGACATCCTTAAGCATATATTTTAATTTAAATCATCATACTTCTGTCTACTTTATTCTTCAGGCTGAGTCTACCAAGCATATCATTAAAGAATCTGTTTATTTTTCTATTATTTGCAATTAAAAATAAGATGTAAATCAGATAACAGCATCAGTTACTATCATTTCTCAATTTATAAACGCAAGTCATGCAAAAACAAACATTTCAAGATGATATACAATCATTAAGACCTCCACCATGGCAACTCAGCCCATTGACACTTCAACTGAGGTTGTCAATGTGCAGAGGAAATCCAACAGCCAAGAACCTGAAGCTGGTGGTGAGAGAGAGGACCTTAGTCCAATCATCTCATCCCCCAATGATTCTTCTGATGAAGATGAGGGGAATCTGAGACTAAAGATGCAAAAACTGTCAAAAACATGCTCCTATTTAGTCTCTAAGGTTAGTCACCTTGAATCTCAGGTGACTACCCTGCAAAATAGGGTCAATGATCAGCAACTTGAGATATCTTATCTCAGGGAAAAACAAGCTGGGAGAGCTTTCAAAAGAGCTCAACCAGGAACACAAGAACCTATGAATGTGATTGACCTAACTCCTATCTCACCTATGCAAGAGAGTGATACTACCAAAAAAGGGGAGAAAGTCATTACAGTCACAGAACTTGGGAGTTCTTCAGGGAGTATGGACATTAAGGACTCACCATCCTCACTTGCAATTGTGCATACTCAGCAACTTCCTCAAGTTCACATTAATATGGACTTTATAGACTCTATCATTGGGAGTCTCTTTGAGGAAGACATTCCAATGGCTATGTCATCTCCACCTCAAGGAACTTCAAACTACATTATTGGGTGGAGGTATGATGCTGATAGAAGAGCCCTTATTCTTCACAAAGTTCAAGGGTAGCAAGAGATATTCAATTTTCAGACCTTGAACTACTATGAAGGTCTTGACCTAATCAACATGCCACTTGTAAACCCAAGTCAATCAAGACAAGCTGACAGGTTAGCACTTAGGATTCAAGACAAAATCACTAAAGAGTTCAGCCTTAGATGGAGACAAAGGCAATCAGGTAATGTCATTGGTCAACTGGATGTTGAGGCAGACCCTGAGATTAGCTTCAAAGGGAAAACCTTGGCTGAAGGCTCAGTGATAGAGCCTGAGAGCCCTCTCACGCCAACAACTGCTTCAGAAATTCCTTCCATCAGTGAAACACACTGCTGGTGAAGGTATCTCACAACCTCTCTCTGGCCAGAGCTTAGATGCTACACCAAGCAATGAATGCCAAAGCTCTCTCCACCCTCTGTCACAAAGGTCTGTGGGTGACAAAAGGAAAAGGATTCTAACTCCTGAGGAGATTGAGGAGGAGAAGAGAGAGAGAGAGAGAGGAAGATGAAGCTAAGGGGAAAAAGTTCCTCTGGGTCTTCAGGCTTTATGCAAGCTGCAATCAGGGCTGCCCCAGACCAAACACTCAAGATGATGAGTTGAGGGCAGTCAGGATTACTTACCTGCAGACCAGGAACTATGACATAGATGAGATTATATCTCTCCCCTTAGAGAAATTAAATGAACTGGCTGACATGGAAGTGTCAAGAGAGATGAAGGAAGCAGAGGATGCAAGGCTACTTCTCTAATTTAAAGAGGAGAAGAGACAGAAAAGGTTATACAAGCATGTTCCAACTCTCTCCCCAGTTCAAGAAAGCCCTGTGCAAGAGGATGTGGCAGCTACACAAGAACCTCAGGTAGACAAAAAACATATAGACAAAACATGATCAACTACCTGAGTGCCACAGGTCTCTACCAGGCATCTGCACTTCTTCCCTTGTC
Organism: Flaveria ramosissima; assembly: GCA_025215565.1. Lineage (NCBI taxonomy): Eukaryota > Viridiplantae > Streptophyta > Magnoliopsida > Asterales > Asteraceae > Flaveria > Flaveria ramosissima. Next base: position 84,556,462 of record CM046039.1, on the reverse strand, counting down.
CTTTGAGTACATTGAGTTTGAGTATCTCAAACAGCTTGAACTTCAAGTGCTTAAAGAACAAAATACAACAAAGAAAAAGATAAGGAAGGTGCTGCAAAGTCAAGAGCCATAATCCAAAAGAGTATGAAGAAGTATACAAACAGACAAAGCATGATGAGCTTCTTGAAGCTGTATGGATTCTCCTGAAGGAGACTTGACCCTATGTCTCTATCTACAATGAATAAGCATAACAGGTGATCAAGCAGAAGATCAAGAGTAGAGAGCTGATTGACTTACACTCCCCTCCAAGTTAAGTCCCACCTGAAGTGGAGGTTAAGGTTGAACAACCCAAGACAACACAACCTGGACCTCCTGCTAAGCCTCAGCAAGCTTCATCTTCTGATCCACAACAGGGTCAAACTCCCTCTCCTTCTAAACCTGTGAGGGAGGAACACCCAACTGAGAAAGATAAGACTGATCAACAATGTGTTGCAGACCAGTCTTCTCAGTTGAAGTCTTCTAAGAGGAAGAAGAGGATGGCTTCCAAACCAAAGTCAAAGATGAAGAAGCCTGAATCATTCACCTCTACACCTCAGGCTGGTCAGATCAACCTGAGGAATTGCATGAAGAGGCAGCCCAATCAACTCCAATTCAAGTGGCTCCTCTTTCAACTAAGAGACCCATCTTATCCTGGACCTTCACAACTAATCCAGAAAGATGGCATGTGATCAGAAATATTGGTGTTGAGAATGTCTACACATGGCAAGACTTAATCAACTTAACTCTGTATGATCTCTTTGAGATGAGAAGATATTATGAGAGTCTGAGTGATCCTGACCATCTGATGAAGAAGGGTATGGTCATCATCATCCTGAAGACAACCAACATCTGAAGATATTCTAAATGTTTTGGTAGCATCAGCCTAGGGGGAATTTGTAAGGATTCCTATAAATCTGATGCAGCCAAAACATCCAAAGTCTTTCTATATGCATGCACTGAAGAACAGAAGTAGAAATGCTTCGAATGTTTTACACCATGCACTAGAAATATTCTGAGTGTAAAATCTTCCGAAGCCAAGACCAACATCTTCCGAAGCCAAAAGTGAAGTCTTCCGAAGCTTCAAAGACAAAGTCTTCCGAAGCCAAAGAATTGAAGACAGATTTCTTCCGAAGACTTTTAGAGATATGCCTTTATCTGATGTACTTTACCATAAAGCTGGACCACCTTTCCGCTGCAACTCTGTAAAGTCACCAACTTATATGAGTTGGTGAAAAGGTCCATGCTTTTGGTAACTGTACATTGAGGTCTTGAGTCCATGCTTTTTACTTTATGTACTTTTATCCTTTTTGTAATATATTAGGATGTGAGCTATGGCATGTCATAGTCACTAGTCAAAAGGCACATCTGCCTTTTGACTCTACATTTGATTGTGTAGTTGTCTAGTCAATTGTATCCAGCTGGCCTTCAAAGTATGGCCGGTTGTAGGATGTAGTATATGTATCTCAAGTACTTGTAACTTTCCTTTATGCTTTGTAACATTTGTAATAGAACTTGAGAAGCAGTATAAAACATTCTTGAAAACCAATTACTTGTGTTGTTTGCCATCTTGTTCTGTCTCATATTTACTTTTGTTCTTAGCATCTTTCACAAAAGTTAACCAGTTCCCTATTTGATCTGTTAAGTGTTCTAAGCAACTCTCCACATTGTGTTGTTGGGTTGTAAGTGCATACCCTTCACCGATCCTGCAATTATATTACCTTTCATTCATTAAAACATTTTCTTTCTTTCGCACATGATCACACATCATACGTACAACAAGGTAATAATTATTATCTCCCATCATCGTTCATTTCGTACATATCGCACGTTTCGTACTTATCACACTTTTCGTACGTTTATTATCTTTTCACTTCTATCTATATCCTGTCGTATGCTTAACCCCCCTCTTGAGCACAAAGCCATATCATCTAGGGTTAACCGACAAGGATCCCATATCGCACATATCACACATATCGCACGTATGGAGTGGTCACATAGACTAACTCCCCTGTGTGTGAACCCTTAAGGGTCAGCCAAGATCGCACAATGTAAACACACAGTTGAGCTAACAACTCTCAATGAGTTGTGAACCTCCTTTCATTTGCTTGCAAGACTTTCATTCATTATGTTCCATTTTCATTATCTTAAATCTTTGGCTTCGTTAAGATAATAATTTACGTTCATTATCATAATCACACCACGTAAAGTCACATCATAATACGTAATAAGGAACAAAAGGAAACATATCATACATAAGCATAGCATTGTCACACATCATCATAATATAACATACCTCATGCATCATTCATTCACATACACAAGCACATGCACAACAAGCACAAGTCAACATAGAACATAACCGACCCTCCGCGGGACAGCGGGGGTTCGAGGGTGGCAGCCCCTGACAACGGGGTCTTAGTTCAAAACCTTTAAAATAGGGGATCTAGAACTCACCTAGAGTCGATGAGTAGCTTCTCAATCAAGCTTTCTAAGCAAGGGTCACACTACAAAGCCTGCAGATAAGTTAACACTCAAAGGAGTTTCTTTCTGCCTAATTTCGCTGCTAATTTCGCTGCAAGATCAGTAGTTTCGCTAGCAGTTTTGGTGCTAGTTTTACTGGCTGTTTCGCTGGCATCTTCCCTGCCAGTTTCGCTGCCAGTTTCACCCAACTTTCATTGGATAACCATGTCTGTGAAACTACCTGTGAAACTAAAGTTTCGCTGGAAGATCCATAGTTTCGCTAGATGACTGCATACTTTTGCTGGATGAACACCCAGTTTCGTAGAACGGGCTGAAATTACGAACAACCCATTTTTGACCCAAAACTTCAATCTTTTACACCCAAAACCTTGTTTCATAACCCAATAAGCTATATCTAAGCTTCTTACATGTTTTCTTACACAAAAATGTGAGTTTTGGGCGATTCTTTGCCACTTTTAAAAAACCCCAAGCCCTAGAATCTGAGTTTACCCTTAAAGAACCGATTAAATGATGTTTCTTACCTGGATTCTTGGTCTTTTCTTGTTGTTTGGATGCCCACGAACACCGATCTTCAATCTCTTGGTCAACCGAGCCTTGAATCACCACTTTCTCTCCACTTTCTCTCTCTACACTCTCTCTCTAGAAGTTGGATGTTAAGTGCAAATAAGAGTGGCTCAAGCTGATTCGTTCATATATACCGGGTGTTCCCGGGACCTTAAACTCGCCGAACACATAAACCGCAAGGTCTACGTCACACCCCGGTCCCAGGTAGGGTGGGACGTCACAGACTAGCAACAACATATGGCAGCGGAAACAAACCATTACATGAGCTCAAAGGAGAGAATATCACATGGCATTAATGTTTTTAAAAAGATACCGGGGCTAGAAACAAATCAAGCCCCCAAATGAGTTTTACAATCATCCATAAAAATAAATTGTACTTGTTCAACACAAATATAAAATTGTTCAAATGATTCATTAAGGAAATATGCCAATGCCATGGTCACGGGATAAGTCTAGGTCTTCACAACAGCTAGGATCTCTTCATACATTACCTGAAACATGCTCAAAAGTAAATTGTGTCAACTAAAAAGTTGGTGAATTCAAGTGCTTAAAGTTTAAAAACAAAAGGACTTAACAAATCCTTCTTTGATTAAAAGAAAATAATCATTGTTTAAACATCGTGGGAAAAATCATAATCAACCCTGCACTCAGTCCCGGTTGGCCTCTTCTAAAGTTGTGTTTAACCGGATATTCCTGAAGGAAGAACTGAGCCCCAAACCAGTGAACCCTACCTGCCCGGATGGTTCACCATAGTTTCTTAACAAAACCTGTTACATGCCACAAACGACCCCTTAGGATCTCAGTGGGGTAACCTTCCTGGAACGGAAGCCATTGTGTGTGGGGGATTCCCCAAATAGATCTATCCATATAAAACAAGCGGTTCACGAAAGAATTAATGATCATGACATAAGTATTAGTAGGTATTCCATAAATCCCACATACAATCATCAAGTAAAGCACAATTATAGTTCAAAAATAACAGAGCATGCTTCACCCCAAAACAGTAGTAAAAAGGGGAATCACTAGAACTCACCTTAGGTTACAAGTCAAATGTCTCTTGGTGTGCCGGGAGTGTCTCAAGTCTAGCACCCTAACATGTACATATTAAGTAATAAGCTACTGCCCTAAACTCAGTTAAGGTGCAAAAATGGTGTCAAGAGTTTAGCTATTGAGTAAAGCTTTGGTTTCGTGAAGGTTTGTTATAAAAAGTTTCCTTTTATGGCAGGTCAAGGCGTCTTCATGAAAATTGGGATTTTTACTTCATTAGGTTAAGTATATTAAGGAATTTTGTTTTTCAAGTGATTATTAGCTTCCTGGAAGTCGGTTATAAGGTTTGGAAAAATTTTACAGTTTGGTCCCTCAAGTTTCAAAATTGACAGTTTCTACCCTCAAGTTTGGTTTCTTGCCCTTTATGACATTTAAGACCAAAAATCAGATTCTTAGAGTATTATTATACTTATTATAGAGTAAGTGTTTCAAAATTTTAGTTTACGGGTCCGATTTAAAAACTGCGCGTTTAACGCTCCCGGTTACGGTAAAAGCCGGAGAGTTTTAACCGTAAATTGGGGTTTTCATATATTTGAATTCTTGGACCATTAGGTATATTCTAAAAGGTATCTTTATAAATTTTAAGTCCTTAAATTGTGAAATTTGGCCTTTTATAGTTGAAAATCTCGTTTTTACGTTTGACCCGTTAAAACACAGTTTTGACCGTGTTTGACCATTTAAAGCTTGTTTGACCAATTTTTCAAATCCGTTAAGTCTTTTATTACTTAAGTTACTGAAATCACATGATTTTTATAAACCTTAGCTTTGAACTCCATTTTTATGGATTTTTCTCAAAAACGATGCTCGGTTTGTACCCGTTTTTAGTTAAAACGTCATTTATTTGTTCCTTTGACCATTTAAATTATCCATTTACTCCAGAACACTTTATTTATCATTTTTAAGCCTGGAATACTTTTCAAGAGTCTTAAATTCATATTCTTACTATTTTTAAGGTCGTTTTACCATGTTTTCGGGTCCCGAAAGTGACTAAAAGGGGGCAAATCCCAACATGTCCTTTATTCCAGAGATTAAACATTACTAACACTCTTAATATTCATCAAAACCTACTGAAATTTCAGTCCCAAAGAGTTGCCTAGTTGTTCTACACATTCATAGACTTCAAATATGTAGAAAATGTCATAACCGACCATAACACTTGTGTAAATCATCTTAACTTGAGTTTAAACATTACCAACACTTCATTTAATTTTATAAACAGATTATTAAGGTGTCATAAAGTCGTTCATGAGTAGGTTATGAGTCTTGGTTGAAAGGGTTTTTCAAACAAATGCTTAAAGGGTGTTGTTACATGTAGAAAGAAGGGTTTCAAGGTGTAATCCATGTAATAACCGTGGGTTCGAGTATGTAGCCTTTTGGAACTTTTAAAACAGGTTATTGGGAGTCCATTAAGCCATTAACATGCAGGTCACAAGTTTGGTTTACAAGTGTTGCAACATTCATAAGTTAGATGATACCAAAACACCCAAAAAAAGAGGGTTTTCATGGTGGAAATCGATTTCCACCCAAAGAATGACTATCATAACATGAGATTTACCTTCAAGAACGTTGGGAACTCCTCAAGAACAAAGTGATGGTGAGAAGTTTCTGCTACAACAAGGAAAAAGCAAGGTTTTTAGGTGAAAAATGAAGAAAACAAGAGAGATGTCCAAAACCAACAACATGGAGCTTACACTTGATGTAACTCACGGTTTGGAAGGGGTTGATGGTCGTGGATGGCTAGAAACTCCTTGGACTTGGCTGTAGAACCTCGAACCAAGGCTGGAAAAGTCGAACAAGTGCGGGTGTGTGTCCAAGACTCGCAAATGAGGCCACTTCCTTGCGGTTTGCACTTGGCCGATGGTTGCTTGGTGTTGTTCTTCACGAATTCTTGTGCTTCACTAGAGAGGATTTCTTTGAGAGAGTTGTGGTGTGAGTGTGTGTGTGTTTCAGCTGAATTCGAATAAGAGGGAGAGAGGGAGAGGGTGGAAGGCTTGCATGGAGTGTGAGTGGTGAGTGTGGTGGTGGTGTAGAGAGGAGAAAAGTGGAGGGAGAGGGCGGCCGAGTTTGGAGTGTAGTGGGAGGGTATTTGATTTAATTTTTAATTATAAATTGTTATCATGTAGTGTAGTTTTGTAGTATTGGGTATAATGTATTGTTTAGTGGATGGTGTATTTGAGGTATCTAGTGCATGTCCATGCATGCATGGGCCGAAAATTTGAGGGTGTGAGTGTGTATGCTCACATTTTAATTGCCTTCTCTTGAAATTAATTTTGTAAGGGTGACTAGTTGACATTCCCGGAACACAAATTTTTAAAAAGTAGAAACCTAAATTAGTTAAAAGTAAATAAAGAAAAATCATATGAAACAATAATTTGAATCAAGTAGTAAGAATTGTTTCCAATTTCATGGTAGGGTTGAATAGTTTCAATTATTAGCACTCATAAGATGGATAATGATTCAATTAATTTAGGGTTAGGATAACAACCTGGAGGTCGGTTGTCACATTCTCCCACCGTTTAGGAAATTTCGTCCCGAAATTTTAGCTCTGATTAGAGACTGAACGGGTGGGTTTGAAGAGGTGTGGATAATTCTTCCTCATTTCATCTTCACTCTCCCAAGTAAATTCAGGTCCTCGCTTGGAGTTCCATCTAACCTTAACCTTGGGTATGCGGCTCCGCCGGAGCTGCTTGACCAAGCGATCCGTGATCTCCACGGGTTCTTCCACAAAATTCAGTTTGTCGTTTATTCTTGCTTCTTTTAATGGTAGTTCTAGGGTTTTGTCTACCATGCTCTTCTTCAAGTTCAACACATGAAAGGTGTCGTGTATGTGGCTCAACCCCGGGGGTAGTTTCAACTTGTACGCCACTAGGCCAATTCTTGCCAGTATTTCGAATGGTCCAATGTATCTTGGGCTTAACTTTCCTCTTTTTCCAAACCTCACAGTTCCCTTCCATGGTGCTACCTTTAGCATTACCCTGTCGCCCACTTGGAACTCTAGAGGTTTCCGTCTCCTGTCAGCGTACTTCTTCTGCCGATCTCTGGCTACTTTCAGTCGCTCCTTTATCTTATAGATCTTGTCGGTGGTCTCCAACACTATGTCAGGTCCCATCACTTGGCTATCACCAATCTCATTCCAACTCAAGGGTGATCGGCCATTCCTGCCATATAGGGCCTCATACGGAGCGGCTTTGATACTCGCGTGGTAACTATTGTTATAGGCGAATTCCACTAAAGGAAGATGGTTATCCCAGTTTCCGCCAAAGTCCATCACGCATGCTCTTAACATATCTTCCATCGTTTGAATAGTTCTTTCGCTCGGTGGTAAGCCGTGCTTAGATCTAAACGGGTTCCTAAAGCTTGCTGGAACGATTTCCAGAAACGAGAGGTGAAACGGCTATCACGGTCGGAGATGATCGACAAAGGCACTCCATGCCTCGTTACAATCTCGTCGACATATAGTTGGGCCAATTTCGTCATGTCGTAGTCTTCTCTAATTGGCAAGAAGTGAGCTGATTTCGTTAGTCTATCTACTATCACCCAAATAGCATCGTGGCCTTTAAATGTTCTGGGCAACTTGGTAACAAAATCCATCGTGACATTATCCCATTTCCATTTTGGGATTTGAGGTTGTTGTAACGTTCCTGATGGTTTTTGGTTCTCAGCTTTTACCGTGGCACAGGTTAAACATTTCCCCACATAAACGGCGATTGATTTCTTGATTCCCGGCCACCATAAAAGTGCCTTTAAATCCTGGTACATCTTATCACTTCAAGGGTGAATTGAATACCTGGACTTGTGTGCTTCGTCGAGGATTACTTCTCGAATTCCTCCGTGTTTTGGCACCCAAGTCCTTCCTTCATATCTGTATGTACCATTGTCCCCTATCTCAAATTGCCTTTCCATTCCAGTCAATCCTTCTTCCTTTAATCTTCCTTCCTTTAATGCCTCGCTTTGAGCTTCTTTCAGTTTTGCAATAAGGTTGGTATACACACTCATCCTTAAGGCTCGTACACGAAGAGATTTTTCTCTTTCCTTTCGGCTCAATGCATCCGCCACAACATTGGCCTTACCGGGATGGTAGCGGATTTCGCACTCGTAATCGTTTAATAGCTCGACCCATCTTCTCTGACGCATGTTGAGCATCTTTTGGTCAAGGATATGTTGCAAACTTCTATGGTCAGTGTAGATGATGCACTTTGTGCCATAAAGGTAGTGCCTCCACATTTTGAGAGCAAACACCATGGCACCCAACTCCAGATCGTGAGTCGTGTAGTTCTTCTCATGATCATTCAGCAGTCTAGATGCGTAAGCAATCACCTTGTTGCGTTGCATCAATACACATCCTAGCCCTTGACGCGAAGCGTCACAATAGACCACGAAGTCTTCTACTCCTTCTGGAAGAGCAAGGATAGGTGCACTGCATAACTTCTCCTTAAGCGTTTCAAACGCCTCGTTCTGCTCTCGCTCCCACACAAAGGTTGTGTTCTTCTTGGTTAGAGCGGTCAAAGGTTGCACTATACGCGAGAAGTCCTTTATAAATCGTCGGTAGTAGCCAGCCAGTCCTAAGAATTGCCTTATCTCTGTAGGAGTTTCAGGAATCTTCCAATTCTTTATGGCCTCAATCTTGGAAGGGTCAACTTGAATCCCATCCTTATTCACCACATGACCTAAGAATTGGATCTGGCGCATCCAAAATTCACATTTAGAGAACTTGGCGTATAGTTGCTCATTCTTGAGCAATTCAAGAATTAGCCTGAGATGCTTCTCGTGCTCGTCTTTACATCGGGAATAGATCAGCATGTCGTCAATAAACACGATCACAAACTTGTCGAGGTAAGGGCGGCAAACGCGGTTCATGAGGTCCATGAATGCTGCTGGAGCATTAGTCAGTCCAAAGGGCATGACCAAGTACTCATAGTGTCCATACCTAGTTTGGAAGGCTGTTTTGGGTATGTCTTCTTCTCTTATCTTCAGTTGGTGGTATCCTGACCTCAAGTCTATTTTGGAGAAATAACTTGCTCCTTGCAGTTGATCAAATAGGTCATCCATTCTCAGAAGAGGGTAACAGTTCTTTATGTTCAGCTTATTCAATTCCCTGTAATCAATACACATTCGTAGGGTTTCGTCTTTCTTTTTCACGAATAGTACCGGGGCACCCCATGGAGAGACACTCGGACGTATAAATCCCTTGTCCAGTAGTTCTTGAATTTGTACCATTAGCTCCTTCATCTCAGGTGGGGCGAGTCGGTACGGTGCCTTGGCTACCGGTGCAGCACCAGGCAACAAGTCTATCTGGAATTCGACTTGCCGATTCGGGGGGAGTCCTGGTAGGTCTTCCGGAAACACCTCCGGGTATTCAGAAACCATGGGAATATCTTCGATCTTCTTCTCCTTTTGGGTTTTCATCACATAAACTATAAAATCTGGACATCCCTTCATTAAGCTCTTGGTAGCTTTTAAGTGGGATATCATAGGGTATAGGGTGTTACTACTTTCACCCTCTACCACTAACACTTCTTCGTCGCTCAACGGTATCTTGAGTAGTCGCTCATCACATATGATTTCGACTCTATGCTTCGCTAGCCAGTCCATACCCACAACCACATCAAATCCTCCTAACTTAATAGGCATCAAGTTAATCCTAAACGTATTCCCTTTTAGATTCAGCGGGCAATCCCTAATGATTTCGTTAGCTTCTAAAATATTACCGTCAGCTAATTCTACGGTAAACGTATCAGTCAAGGTACACACGTCTAAGTCAATCAATGGCCTAAAGGTACTAGAGATAAAACTAGCAGTCGCTCCAGTATTGAACAGTACAGTAGCGGGATGATTGTTTACAAGGAACGTACCGTTGACCACGTCGGGTTCCCTACGAGCTCCTACTGGGTCCATTACGAAAGCTCTTCCCTTAGGCTTGTTGTGCTTGGCATCCTTGTCTCTACCCAGCTTAGGACACTTGTTCCTCATGTGCCCTGGATCTCCACACTCATAGCATTGTTTTCCTGGTGCGTAAGTACAGTCTTTAATTAAATGGCCTGTTCTCTTGCACCTAAAACAGGGCATCGGGTTACATTCCCCTTGATGATGTAACTTGCACTTGTCGCAAAATGGGCTTGTTCCCGAATACAATCTCCGGTTTTTACTTCCTTGATCATCGCGCCTCGCACCTTCAGAACACTTTCTTCCTGACCCACTACTACTTCCAACCGCTCTTTTCATTTCCAACCACTTCCTCTTCTCACCAACAAACTTCCTCTTCTCATTAGCCCTTGCTTGATCGGTCCATCCAGCCCTAATTAGGTCATCAGTCAAACTGCTGGTAAGGTCGACAGCAGCTTGTAGGGTTACAGGCTGGGAGGAACGGACCATTCCCCTAACTCTTGGGTGTAGTCCCCAGATGAACCGTGCGACACCTTTGGCTTCTGGCGTCACCAGATGTGGCACAAGTCAGGATAGGGCTAAGAAACGATTGATATATTCTGTGTAGTTGGGACCTTTCATCTCCAAGCTTAAAAATTTTGTCTCCTGCTTCTCGAGTTGATTGATGGGGCAATATTTGTTGGTCATTAGCTCTCGGAATTCAGTCCAGTCCATTCGATTAGCCACATTTCTTCCACGGCTTTGAGTAATTGACTTCCACCATTCAAGAGCTGATCCCTTGAGAGATTGTGATGCAAACCTCACCATATGATCCATCTTGCACTCGCTAATGTCCAAGACAGCTTCCATTTCGTCAATCCATCTATAAGTCTCTATAACACCCTCGGTGCCATAGAAGTCCTTAGGCTTACACGCCATGAAGGTCTTATAGGAGCATCCATTCCTTAACGCCTCGGCTTCTTCGTCGTGGCTCTCATCGTTCACCGGCCGTTCATTACCAGTAGTGTTATCCCGGTCTGCATTTATCTGTGCAATAATAGTCGGAATGGCGTTAGCCAGTTGCTGAGCTACGAGGTTAGCAATCCTTTCGTCACTCTCTTGATTAGCATTTTCCCCGTGGGGAGTCCCTGGTGGAGTAGGTTGGTTTCCAGTCGGCCTTGCTTCCTCACGGCGGCCCCTGGTGGCTCCACGCCGTCCAAATCGTGTTCCTCTGCGAGTCGGCATTCTGATAGTATCACAAATAGATTCGTTTAGCATCTCAAAATTTTGTTTCGAATAGCCTATGCATCATTATCCTATTGCACCATGAATCGGAAGAGGGATCATGACATGCACATAAGTATTTACAACCCATTAAGGAAACCTTATAAAGTCCAAATCAAAACATGACATAATAGTTAGGCAACCAATTAGAAATAGGCACAGACCAATTTCAAGGCACAACACAACATATAGCAATTTAATACAGATAGTTTAATAAATCTAGCATCCCAACAGCAGTTCATGATAGTATCATCCGACAAAATAGAATCAGAGTCAAGCTCTTACAATTTGGAAGGTGCCATCACCCCCATGATAATAAAATAATAGTATCAAATAACAATTCAAATAGTTTCCTTCTACTGTCTAGAGACAGATAATCCCGCTGAGCACTCCTACTCTCAATCCACTTTTTCTTCAGCCATCCAAACCATCCTGTACTCTTCTTCTTCTGCTCCTGCTCCAAACGCTTCACTCCTTGCGTAGCCATCATAGCCTGGAATTGAGCAGACTGGGAGGTTCGAGTGGCGTGCTGAACAGTCAACTCATGACGGCGAATAGTCCTCAAGATCTCATCCAATGTCGCATCAGAGGGTCCTACATCACTTGCCCGGCGACTCGACTGGGAGTACCTATCACCAGCCAGTACGCTAGGGCCGTCATACATACTATGTCTCGGCGGCATCAGGCGTTCGTCACGTGGGTCAAACAGTGGAGGTACCGAAGTCGGAATCCTAATAGGCGGGGGAGGAGGAGGAGGCATCCTAAAGGATACGGAGGATCCTGGCCTAACGCTTTTGCGAGGTCGGGTGACAGTACGCACACCCCTATTTCCAATAGGTGGGATGGGTGAGAGGGTCGGAGCAGCTACTTGAGGAGAGTGGGAACGCGTTCGGCTTCAGGAAGGTGATGTGGAGGAAGAGTCCTCGGAGACTTCAGTGTCTTCGGACGTGACGGATATCCACCCTGGATGTCCGCATCTCCGGAGGTATGCTTCGTACTCTGTATGGGGCTTCTCTCTCCTCAGGGTTCCGGTAGGAGTGGTCTCAGTGTCGGGGTGAGCAGGCGCCTTTCCTTTATCAGCCATAGACGTTGTCCTGTAAGAAATACATCATGAGTAATTTGGTTTCTCATAGCTCATGATTATATTAATAGTACTAGTAATAGCAGTGATGGCAATAGTATCTGTTATTCCAACATATAGCTGTTTGTTTTGCCCAAATCAATAGTCTCTTCAAGTAGTATCGGATAACATAGTTCATCATAAAAATCATTTAAATCCCCTTTATGAAATTAGTAAGGGTATAGGATGGAGAGTTTGCATTGACTATCGCAAACTCAATGATGCCACAATGAAATATCACTTCCCTCTGCCTTTCATCAACCAAATGCTTGAGAGACTATCTGGAAAGATGTTCTATTGTTTCCTTGACAGTTTCTCAGGTTATTTCCAAATTCCTATTGCTCCTAAAGATCAAGAAAAAACAACATTCACTTGTCCATATGGCACATTTGCTTATCGACGAATGCCTTTTGGATTGTGTAATGCCCCTGCTACATTTCAAAGATGCATGGTAGCAATATTTCACGACATGATCGAACACTCAATGGAAGTTTTCATGGATGACTTCTCCATCTTTTGGAACTCATTTGAACAATATCTTGAAAACCTGGAAAAGATGCTAGTTAGATGTGAAGATTCTAACCTTGTTTTGAATTGGGAAAAGTGCCACTTCATGGTTACTGAAGGAATAGTGTTAGGACATAAGATCTCTCGAGCAGGTTTGAATTTGATCAAGCCAAAGTCGACATTATTTCCAAACTTCCACATCCCACGACCGTGAAAGATATCAGAAGCTTCCTAGGTCATGCAGAATATTACCGTCGTTTCATCAAAGATTTTTCGAAAATCCCACGACCAATGACTCAACTTCTAGAGAAAAAAGCACAATTCGTACTTTCTTTAGAATGCATTAGTGCATTCAATTTGCTGAAAGAGAGACTGGTAACTGCTCCAATCATGGTTTCTCCAGATTGGACTCTACCATTTGAACTCATGTGTGACGCAAGCAATTTCGCGGAAGGAGCCATTTTAGGATAAAGGAAAGACAAGAAGTTCAATCCACTTCACTATGCGACCAAAACCATAAACGACACACAAGAAAACTATACCACCACCGAGAAAGAGCTTATTGTGGTAGTTTTCGCATTTGACAAATTTTGCACGTATCTAATCCTTTCAAAACAAATGTTTACACCGATCATCCAGCGCTTCGATATCTGTTCAACAAACAAGATGCAAAACCAAGATTCATTCGTTGAATACTTCTGCTTCAAGAATTTGACATTGAAATTCGCGATAAGAAAGGAGAAGAAAATCTGGTAGCCGATCATCTCTCGCGTCTTGAAGATTTAAGTCCTTCACCAACTGAGGAATTCCTAATAAATAATAATTTTTCTCATGAATTCCTTATGCACATCCAATCCTCAATCGATGAACATCCTTGGTTTGCCGATTTTGCAAATTACTTGGCAAGCAGAATCCTACTGAAAGGAATGACTTATGAGCAAAAGTAGAAATTCTTTACTGACATTAAGCATTACTATTGGGAGGACCCATATCTATTCAGAATCGGTGTAGACCAAATTATCCTAAGATGCGTATACAGAATAGAAGTGGAACTGATTCTAAGGCACTGTCATGAAGGACGTACAGGAGGACACCCTAGAGCAACCCCAATAGCCAAGAAAGTCTTTGACTCCGGACTTTACTAGCCCACAATCTTCAAGGATGCTCATAACATGGTACGCACTTGTGATGCATGCTAAAGAGCAACCAATATCTCAACACGAGATGAGATGCCTTAGAAACCCGTTCAAGTATGCGAGGCATTTGATATCTGGGGTATTGATTTCCTGGGGCCATTCTGTCACACCCCCGCTAAAAGCAGAAACACGGGGATGTAACGAGATCGGGATCGTCATAACACATGGTAAGCGATAGAGATGCAATATAGTAAATGATGACAAGCGTGTCATGACGACACCCGACAACAAGGGGACTTGTATCGTGTTTAGTCAATTTTCACGACAACATAGCCATAAGCAAAAGATGATAACATTGTAATGTAAATTCCCACAACCCGGGAACAAGTATCAAAAGATTGTAATTGTTTAATCAGACTACAACATTGTATCAAAATAATTGTTTGTCAAATATGTTTAGTCCCAAAAAAACATCCTAGGGTCTCTACTAAGGCAGCACACCTAGATTCCTAAATTTGCATGATCACCTGAAAAGATATGCTCAAAACGGTCAAGAAAATTGTTGGTGAGCTCGCAGGTTTAAGTAATAAATAAGCAAGTGATGTTGTATATAGTAAGTGATGTGGAATACCGTGAATACAGTTATATAAACAAGTAAAATCACATGACAATGAGCTTTGCAACCAAACCTAGCGATGTACACAAAGATATTGTCGGAATATATTAACCCAAGGGCCCGTTCCTGGCCACTGATGGTACTAACTAGTATACCAACGAACAAGGGTGGGGGTGTCAACCCAGTAGTACTACCAATACCTATCCGTCGGTTACCACACTGGAATTAAATAGTTGCAAAGATAGAACCACATAGCAGACCCAAGCATGTATCAGATAAGTACTTGTAAAATAGTATCACGTTGATTCCAAGTATGTAAATTGTATGTAAATTGTACAACATTAAAAGTGGGTGAGCATACTTTTCCCCCAAGTTTGTAAATGATTGAAATATTGTAAGCGTAAAAAGTGGTAAGTATGTAAGATCAATGTATCCAAATGTTGTATGCAAATGAACGGTCAAACACCTATTGACAGTTATTGATAAGCATTAATGATATGAATGAAGCATATAATATTGTTCGGTCGGTTCGGGTTATATCGGTTGGGTCGCCTGTAACACACACAAACAGACACACGTATTAGATCTTATGTAGATCCAAGTATTAGACATCGTCGCCATTGCTGATGATATTTGAGTAAAAGTTTCATTTCTATTGAAGATGTATTTGATAAATATCAGTAGTTACAAATCGGCTGATAATTGTAAAACGTTAGATTGATTTGATTTTGAATAGTGTTTGTGGGCTTTATAGCGTTGACTTTAATCTTTGTGGCTGAGCAATGGCAAATGTGTTAATGTTACCTCAACATCACACGACATACACACACCACGCATACAAAGGAAATCACACACAACAACTTCAGTCGTATGAATCAGCCCTCAATCGTGCGAATCAGCTTCATTCGTACGATTGAGCCTTCATTCGTATGACTGGCATTCAGTCGTACCACACAACACACAATCGTATGACTCAACCTCCATACGCACGAATCAACCTTCATTCGTACGAATTAGCTACATTCGTACGACTGAACCTTCATTCGTGCGATTAGACTCCAGTTGTGCGATACACGCACAATCACATACATTCATTCGGTCACCTGACTCAATCGCACACATTCATTCGCTCGCATGACTCAATCGCACACATTCATTCGCACGCATGACTCATCCGCACACATACACACAGTCGCACGACTCAGTCGCACGACTCACCCAGTCGCACAACTCAGTCGCACGATTGACTCAGACGCATGGCTCAGTCGCACGACTCACCCAGTCGCACGACTCAATCGCATGACAGACCCAGTCGCCTGGACAACAGAATCGCGACTGTTGACGGGCTGAGCAGCCTTCGGCTGCTCCGACACGAGTTTTACACAACAAGGACTTCCAGAAACACTCCACACACATACACAAACAAGAAGCACACGCAGAAAGACCTCACACGCACCCACACAACCTCATGTGTTCGGGTTGAACCCGAACACCCGAAACCTGCTAGAATGGAGTAAACTAGGTCGTAGATGAAGTCTACACGACGAAAACGAGACCAAGCAGGTCGGATTTGGTGCTAGAATGAAGATGAGAGGTGAAGAAGAAGATGAAGATGAAGTTATGTGGCTAGGGCTGGAAAAAAATGGGGCAATTTATACCCATTCCAAGTTTGCAAAATGTCAAGTTTAGTCCCTGCACTTAACCCCCGAGTTTTCCAAATTTGTTTCGGTTGAAAAAAACGACTTTATTAGGTTAATTATATTAATTATAAAAATGTATTTAATGATATTTATAATTTAAAAATGGTTTTATTAGTCACGTTAATTTTATATAAAAATGATATATTTGGCGGTTATGATGGTGAAGGTTTTAAAAGTTCTTTTTTTTTTTAAGGTTAGCATATGATTACAATGAAAGCACAAGCACAATGATGATAAAGCAAGCATGATATCCACATAAAGAGTTAATAAAGAGGAGGGATGATTGATCAAAGTATAGTTAACGGAAAGCCTCGTTAATTGACGGACCTTAAGGTGACGGATGTCACAGTATCCCCCGGTTGAGAGAATTTCGTCCCGAAATTCAGCTGGAGTTAGGTCCAAGAGTATCATCCTCGAATAGATGTGGATATTTGAGTTTCATCTGATCTTCTCGTTCCCATGTAAACTCTGGCCCTCGTTTTGAATTCCACCTTACGCGAACAAAAGTATTCTATTGCGTTTCAGTTGTTTGACCTTTCGATCCATGAACTCAATGGGTTCCTCAACAAAATGAAGCTTTTCATCAATCTTGATTTCCTCAATTGGCACGTGAAGGGATTCGTCGGCCAAACACTTCTTAAGGTTTGACACGTGGAAAGTATCATGTACACCGCTGAGTTCTTGTGGCAACCTTAATCGGTAAGCCACTGGACCGATTCTTTCTATAATCTCAAATGGTCCAACGTATCTTGGGGCTAACTTCCCTTTCTTTCCAAATCGAACGACTCCTTTCCAAGGGGAGACTTTAAGCAAAACTCGATCCCCAATGTTGAATTCTAGAGGCTTCCGACGGTTGTCGGCATAACTCTTTTGGCGATCTCTAGCAGCTTTCAGTCGGTCTTTGATTTCAAGATCTTGTCAGTTGTTTCTTGAATGATCTCTGGGCCTGTTAATTGACTTTCATCGATCTCGGCCCAACAAACGGGAGATCTGCATTTCCTTCCATACAATGCTTCGAACGGAGCACATCCAATGCTTCTATGGTAGCTGTTGTTGTAAGAGAACTCGATCAACGGTAGATGAGCATCCCAACTACCACCAAAGTCGATTACACACGCTCTCAACATGTCTTCTAGCGTCTGTATAGTTCGTTCACTTTGGCCATCTGTCTGAGGGTGATAGGCGGTACTCATATCTAATCGAGTGCCCATCGCTTTCTGTAATGTCTGCCAAAATTGTGAAGTAAATCGGCTGTCACGCTCGGATATGATTGACACCGGCACCCCGTGCCGTGTCACCACCTCTTTGACGTACAATCTCGCCAACTTATCCATTTTGTAGTCTTCTCGGATAGGCATGAAATGTGCTGATTTCATCATTCGATCCACAAGGACCCATATCGAGTCATGCCCGTTGCTTGTTCTAGGGAGTTTGGTAATGAAATCCATAGCTATATTCTCCCATTTCCACTCGGGAATTTCAGGTTGCTGTAATAATCCCGATGGCTTCTGATGTTCAGCTTTAACTTTCGAACATGTCAAGCATCTGCTGACGTACATAGCAATGTCTTTCTTCATGCCTGGCCACCAGTACAGATCTTTGAGATCATGATACATCTTGTCTGCACCAGGATGAATAGAATATCACGTCTTGTGGGCTTCATCCATGACTAAGGTACGTACACCTCCCCATTTGGGTACCCATATGCGTTCCATGAAGTACTGTATACCATCATCCTTGCAATTCATCTGTTTATCTAACCCTCGGAATTCTTCTCCCGCAAGGTTTTCTTCTTTCGATGCCTCACTTTGTGCAATTTGGATCTGGGCTTTCAAATTCGTTTAAATGGTCAATCCCAACGCTCGTGCACGTAGTGGTTTCACGCGTTCTTTACGGCTTAAAGCATCAGCCACCACGTTAGCTTTCCCCGGATGATACCGGATTTCACAATCGTAGTCACTAAGTAGCTCTACCCAACATCGCTGACGCATATTGAGTTCCTTCTGATCAAGAATATGTTGGAGGCTCTTATGATCTATGAAGATGATGCATTTAGTTCCGTACAGGTAATGCCTCCAAATCTTGAGTGCAAATACTATAGCGCCCAACTCAAGATCATGAGTTGTATAGTTCTTTTCGTGCACTTTAATTTGTCGCGAAGCGTAGGCAATCACCTTATCCTTCTGCATTAGCACACATCCCAATCCTTGATGTGAAGCATCGCAGTATACCACAAAATCATCAGTTCCGTCTGGGAGGGACAGTACAGGCGCGTTGCACAACTTCTTTTCAACGTTTGAAACGCTTGTTCTTGTGCATGTCCCCAATCAAACTTCTTGTCTTTCTGAGTAAGCAGGGTTAATGGTTGCGCGATCTTTGAAAAATTCACGATGAAGCATCGAAAGTAACCGGCCAATCCTAAGAATTGCCGTATCTCTGATGGTGTATGGGGCGCGTCCCATTTCTTCACCGCTTCGATCTTGCCGGGATCTACATGAATCCCGTCCTCATTAACCACATGACCCAAAAACTTCACTTCCCGCAACCAAAATTCACACTTCGAGAACTTGGCGAAAAGTTTTTCTTCCCGTAACAGTTCCAGAAATGCCCGAAGGTGTTCTTCATTATCCTATAACGATCGAGAGTAGATAAGTATATCGTCTATAAATACGATCACAAATTTATCCAAATAAGGTTTGCACACCCGATTCATTAGATCCATAAACACTGCTGGTGCGTTAGTCAGCCCGAACGGCATGACAGTGAACTCATAGTGCCCATAACGAGTTTTAAACACTGTCTTCGGTATGTCCTCCTCGAAAACCCTTAGTTGATGATATGCAGAACGAAGGTCGATCTTTGTGAAAACGATGCTCCTTGCAGCTGATCAAACAGATCGTCGATCCAGGGGAGAGGATATCGGTTCTTCACGGTTAACTTGTTCAACTCACGGCAATCGATACACATGCGGAACGACCCATCCTTCTTTTTGACAAATAATACCGGTGCTCCCCACGGTGAATGGCTCGGTCGAATAAAACCTTTCCCCAGTAGCTCTTGTAACTTACTAGATAACTCTTGCATCTCGGATGGCGCTAACCGATAGGGCGTCTTCGCTACCGGTGTAGCTCCAGGAACCAACTCTATACGAAATTCCACCTGTCATGGAGGAGGTAAACCAGGCAAGACATCAGGAAATAAATCTTGGTAGTCCCGTACCACTGGAATGTCTACTAGTTTCCTCTCTTCGTCCTTCTTTTCAACCACATGAGCCAGAAAAGCGTAGCACTGCTTTCGTAAACTTCGGCGTGCTTTCATGCAGGAAATAAGCTTTAAGTTCCTTCCCGGTCGTTCTCCTTGAATCTTGAGTACCTCCCCGTTTGGCATAGGGATTGTTGATACATGTATGTCCCTAGATCATGATTTGTAATGTAATGAACTTGTCTGTCTGATTTTGATGTAATTGTAATAGATTAATGAAATGATATGAATTGGTTGTTACTGTAATGTTTAATATTTCATTAATGAGTTGTGATTGAATTGATTGGGTTTATGAATGTTTGAATGAGTGCACATTAAGTTATATTAAATAGAACATTCAAACTTAACTTAATGAAGTTCTCATGCGGATGGCCCATGCGAATGGACCACACGCATGAATAACTTCATACGATTGACTCAATCGCACGACTGAACCAGGAGACTGGATCAGTCGTATGATTGACACATAAGATTGACTCAATCGCACGACTGAACACTCAGTCGTGCGGATGAATCAACCGCATGGTTCAATCGCACGACTGAACCATACTTATGGCCCAGTCGCACGATTGACCAATACTAACCTATAAATAGACCAAATTCGTGGGAAAACGTAAGCATTCATCCCATTACGACTCCAGACGTACCCTAGCCGTCCAGAAGCCTCCCAAATCGTTCTCCAAGTTCATAGAACACATCAGATCGGTTCCTAATCGATTTCTGACGTTGAAATCAATTCTTGATTGATTCATCGTGGGTTCTCACTGATTGGATCGCCAATCAAATAGGATTCCGCACTATTTGAGTTGGTTTAACACGCAATCACTCGGTATTTCGTTCAAATACCAGGTCCTAACAAGTGGTATCAGAGCCTTGGCTCTTGATTTCGTGTTGATTCAATCAAGATTGCATAAAAGTTTGTGTTTTGCACGAAAAACGCAATCTTTTCATCAAAAGTGATCTTGGACGTTCCCTGCTCATTGAAGTTCAGTTTCTACGAACTTAGACGATTTGGACTTGCAAAATTTCGAATTTTTACGGCTGAAACCCGTCAAACCTAGAAATTTTCGCAAAACAGCAGCTTCAGTCGCACGAGTGACCCATTCGCACGACTAGACTCATTCGCAGTGTTCATTCGCACGACTGGACCTAGTCGCA